>JARUHE010336432.1:0-10660 GCA_031471125.1 Archaeomysis grebnitzkii | reverse complement strand
GTTTCTCTTTATTTGGTTGAGAAATAAAAAAGATATCGATTTTTGAAAGGGTACTTCGTGACAAGAAACCACACATAACAATATTATGTACAGGGACTATCGTCCCTGTACGATATATATATATTTATAAATATATAACTTTTTAAAATTTAAATTCAACTATATGTCTATATAATGTTTAAAAACTATAAAAATACATAATATATTTAGTTTACTGTGTAATTCAGTTACCATTTTTAATAAAAAGTATATATATCTTTTCGTCAGGTGTCTTATTTAATTTACACATGAAGTCCAGGTACACTCGAAGGCCGAAATGTTGATATATTTATATATACATATATTTGAATTAGAAAATTAATATAAAATCTAAATCTAAATAAAAATATAATTATAAATTCAAACTGAAAATGTAATTATATATTTGAATTAGAATATAAAACGAAAAAAATATACATTTAAATTAGAATGTAAATACGAAAAAATAATTATATATTTAAATTAGAATAGAATAGAAACCCCAAAGCTGCACAAGACAATTAAACCTCTTAAGTATAAATAAAGTTCTAAGCTGATTTTAATTTCTTCATTCTTGAAAACTACAAACAATACTTTCGAGTGAAATAGATTTAAAAACAACAAATATACTTCATTTCATATGAGGTGTACAAAAGACAAATAAGAAAAGTCTTATCTACAGTATTATTTTAATTATGTAAACAGTTATACAAAAGATAAACATAATCAATGTTTATTTTTATCGTACATAATAAACATTTTTTTTATTTTTGCGTTATCCAATGATATACCTTTTATTATAAAATTGTTATTTGTGCGAACAAATTAAGGATAAGTTTTATTATTTATTAAACTTTTATTATTTTACTAGAATCATCATCATCATCATCATAAAACGCCCATTAGGTTTATACCTATCAGTCAACTAACTCCCTTTTAACTACATTTCTCCACTCATATGTTCCCAGATATATTACACTCCTCTCCACTTCATTGGCTCATCTTCTTCCAAATTAAACTATCGCTTATTCCTTAGATCCACTCTTTCTGACGGGTCTTCTGATGCCCAATCTATCATATTCTTTGGTGTTCTCTCTTCAATCATCCTTTGTGCAGTAGATTGGTATACCATCTTAACTTTTCCTCTCTCTATAAATATTTCAAATTCATCTATTATATATTGGTGTCTATGTCTATCACTTCTTGTTACACCATTAATCAATGTGCGAATTTTTGTTTAATTTAATTTAATTTAATCAATGTGCGAATTTTTGTTTCAGCAGCATGAACGTTTGAGTTGTTTTTGTTGTTGTTAGGACCTAAGGTTTTATCGCTAAGAGTAGCATGTACGAGTCTGATGTTGTTGTTACATTGGGCCAGGCTCTTGTTTAACTCTATTATTTGTTTGTTTTTGTTTGACGAACAGCACACCCACATGTTTAAGACTGTCGACTTGTTTAAGTTGATGATGGGGAGCACATACGTCAAATTTTGTTTCTTCCATTTAAAATTTATCACATCTATTTTTTTAATCATCATTCCTCATTCATTAAGCACCTCATTTTATCTATTTACTGTTTTTTTTGTGATTCGTATCAACTATACATATAGTCTTGACCAATGCATCCATATACATAATAAATACCAGAGAAAATAGTATTCCACCTAGTGTTACTCCAGTTTTTTCTCAAACCATTCGCTACACACAGTTTTGTATCATATTTTATATATTGGGTAAATAATTGTTTAAAAATTGATTAAAATACCTTAAAACACCTTGATTAAAAGACAAGTCAAAGACCTTTGTCAACCCCTCGATTCCTACATCATCTAATGTTTTGAATACTTCTGACGGTATTCCATCGTGTTTGTTTTTTTATTGAAAGGTATTTTAGCTTAAACAAGAAAAATATTTCCGGCTATTTTGTTTATAAAGTTGATTGAAGACATGTTTGATTTTTTTTTAGTTTTTAATTTATATTTAAATTTAATTTAAATTTAATTTTAGTTTTAATTTTAATTTTTTAATTTAATTTTAAGTTTCATTTAATATTAATTTAATTTTAATTTATTTGTTTTTTGTTATTGAAAGGTATATAGCATCAACAAGAAAAATATTTCTGTCTGTCTTGCTTATAAGGTTGATTGAATAACTTTAAACAATATTTTATTTGATGAGACTCTTATTTATTGGGTGGTGGAAGATTATAAGAAATGGAGATGCTGTTTTAAACTTTAATTACGAAATATTTGCGACAAAAGATAAAATTATACATTGTTAAGCCATACACGATTCAGTCCTGTTAAACGGCGTATGCACCGTATGAAAGTCTTATAAGGTAAAACATTTTCAGTGTTAGTCAGATGTCAATTTGAAAGAGATGAAAATTGTCCCCCAAGAAAAGTACGTACGCGTACTAGACGTACCAAACGTACCTGGACTAAATAAGCACGTACTTGGCATTTTTTATCCACAAAACACGTACGTACATTTTTTAGATACAACGCACCAAACAAGCACATATTATGTGAAGAAAACAATAATAAGGTTTTCTTACAACGTACGTTTGGTACGTAAGGTACGTTTGGTATGTAAGGTACGTTTGGTACGCGTACGTACAACGTATTTTTCTGGGTGGGTGGACAGGACATTTGGAGTTGGTAAAACGCACGAGCTAGACAACATGACACTTTTGGCTTAAATTTTCAGAGCCCTTGTACGTAAAACAATACAAATAAAAACTAAACTAGCAATAAGACGTGGCTAAAACAAAGCATCGATACAAGAAAACATAATACAAGGTTTTTAAATCAAATAAAACCTAGCAATGTTATACTGGATATTTAAATCAAATAAAACCTACCAACATTATACTAGGCACTGTTCTTTTCAACTTTTCAATTCACTCGCCAAGACATAATTTTCTGCTAAGTTATTTATTGCCTCCAATTTTGAAGATTATTTTGTTCTCTGAAATAAGATTTATGGAAGACCTTTTCATAGCTTAATTTCATTAAAAAGGTGTCGTCCTCACTCCTTTGCTGATTGTATGTTTGGGGTGGTTGTGTCTTGCAACGTTGGACACAATGCTTATCTATTGATTATATATTGCTTAATTATTGCTTATTTAATGCTTATTGGTTGCCTAATTGTTGTTTATTGATTGCTTATTCATTACTTAATGAATGCTTATTCATTGTTTATTTATTGCTTTTGTATTGCTTATTATTTGTCCAATTATTGTTTACCTATTGCTTATTCATTGTTTGTTAATTGCTTAATTATTGCTTATTCATTGTTTAATTATTGCTTATTAATTGCCTAATTATTGTGTATTCATTGTTTATTAATTGCTTGGTAATTCCCTAATTGTTGCTTATTTGTTGCTCATTCATTGTTTATTAATTGCTTATTCCTTATTTATTGCTTATTGTTGCTTATTCATTGTTCGTCAACAAAATTGTCTTTATGAAACGTGGGTTAACACCATACTGAGGTTACCTCAAAACATTCCACATCCCATTAGATAGTCTTGGATCCAGACAGTGAATGTGTTTTATTTCCCTCGTCTGATTTGTTGAGGTGAAATTCTAATTAAAACAAAGTTTTAGGATTTTTTGAAAAAAAGGCTGAATTTCTATATGGATTGAGAATAGCACAAGTTAGGTAACCCACATTCAAACAACGTAGAACTTGCCTCATTTGTGCTAGGTCGACCCATATTTTCTTTTACTTGATATTGCTTTTAAAAATATCTGATTATGCAGCATTGTTTTATTTAATTGGCTGCTTAACTATCTTGTATCTATCTTTTTAAAAAACAAAAAATAAATGCGGCATCTTTATGGATTTATTTGTGGTATGCAATGGTATTAAGTCATGTAGTGATATCAATAGGATTCACTTACACAATATTGTTTACATTTTTTGTATTTTTAAAAAATAAGAATAAACTTACTTGTTACTAAGAACACCATTAAATATTGAAGCAATAATAACATAAATGCTGAACAATACAAACATTGAAAGCCAAAACAACAAGATTGCTTAAAAATCCGAAATCTAAATCTAATTATAAGAAAATGTCTTTTTTTAATACAATACAAATCTAAATTCGACAAAATCTAAACTAGACAAAATCTATCAAAAACAACTTTATTAAGAAAATGGACTGAACTACAGACGCGACATAAAATGGAGAAATAATTTATATCAATGATAAAATCGAAAATAAAAATATATTTACAAAAATATTTCGAGATTAGTTGGTGAAATTGAAGAAACTGGCACTTAAAGACTGATTTTTATAGCTTTACTGTCAGGTATAGAAACAATAACGTGTCGCCATTTTCAATTTATTACTCACTCACTTCTAGAGCCAAGATTTTATTACTCTTTGTACAGTCAACACAGAAATTGTCGACAATTCCCAATACCCAACAACATCCTGTAGACATGAGTGTTTATTTTGTCTTATTGAGATTGGCATCTTTACATGCACTGATGTTTGGCCTTTTTATATTGCTTGTCTTACAACATTGCTTTTGATCTGTTTCGAATTTTAAATTTATTTAGATTGGTGCCTATTTTTTGTCTTTTTTCATTGCTTGCCTTACATTGCTTTTGATCTAATTCACATTTAATTTTATTAAAATTATCACCTATATCAGCACTGATGTTTTAAACTTTTGTAATGTTTGTTTTACATTGATTTTTATCTATTTCAACTTTTTCATTTATTAAACAACATCATTCAGCGAATAAGAGACTTTCAAAACTGTTAAACTATTTTAAAGAATAGATTATGATCATCATCAAGATCAATATAATCAATTTGATTATCATAACCATCATGAAATTTATGGCAAGATAATTATCACATGGTAGAACAAATACATAAAATGTTATCCATTTTCCATTTTTACATCACATAAGTTTGGTTATACAGAAGTCAGACCAATCCCCTGTGTTGCAACCAGGTTATGAAACAGCAACCTATGAGTGCATCTTGTTTGCTGACATACTGCAGTAACACTTATTACCGATCAAAATAAAAGAGTCTTCTTTAACATAAACATTATTTAGATGTATGATTTCAAATTATTTTTGTTAGTTTGTGTAAAACATTAAAACATTAGTGAGCGAAATGCGTTTTTTCTCTTTCATTTTAAAGGTGATTAAATAATTTAACACTTTAACCGTTTCTTATAACACCGGTGATACATAAGTCTAATGACTTATTCCATCTTATGTAACACCAGTGATACAAATTAATATTGTTATGTTTTTAAAGTACTTTATACAGGTAACTAGTTACCTGTATAAAGTACTTTAAAAACATAACAATATTAATTTGTATCACTGGTGTTACATAAGATGGAATAAGTCATTAGACTTATGTATCACCGGTGTTATAAGAAACGGTTAAAGTGTTAAATTATTTAATCACCTTTAAAATGAAAGAGAAAAAACGCATTTCGCTCACTAATGTTTTAATGTTTTACACAAACTAACAAAAATAATTTGAAATCATACATCTAAATAATGTTTATGTTAAAGAAGACTCTTTTATTTTGATCGGTAATAAGTGTTACTGCAGTATGTCAGCAAACAAGATGCACTCATAGGTTGCTGTTTCATAACCTGGTTGCAACACAGGGGATTGGTCTGACTTCTGTATAACCAAACTTATGTGATGTAAAAATGGAAAATGGATAACATTTTATGTATTTGTTCTACCATGTGATAATTATCTTGCCATAAATTTCATGATGGTTATGATAATCAAATTGATTATATTGATCTTGATGATGATCATAATCTATTCTTTAAAATAGTTTAACAGTTTTGAAAGTCTCTTATTCGCTGAATGATGTTGTTTAATAAATGAAAAAGTTGAAATAGATAAAAATCAATGTAAAACAAACATTACAAAAGTTTAAAACATCAGTGCTGATATAGGTGATAATTTTAATAAAATTAAATGTGAATTAGATCAAAAGCAATGTAAGGCAAGCAATGAAAAAAGACAAAAAATAGGCACCAATCTAAATAAATTTAAAATTCGAAACAGATCAAAAGCAATGTTGTAAGACAAGCAATATAAAAAGGCCAAACATCAGTGCATGTAAAGATGCCAATCTCAATAAGACAAAATAAACACTCATGTCTACAGGATGTTGTTGGGTATTGGGAATTGTCGACAATTTCTGTGTTGACTGTACAAAGAGTAATAAAATCTTGGCTCTAGAAGTGAGTGAGTAATAAATTGAAAATGGCGACACGTTATTGTTTCTATACCTGACAGTAAAGCTATAAAAATCAGTCTTTAAGTGCCAGTTTCTTCAATTTCACCAACTAATCTCGAAATATTTTTGTAAATATATTTTTATTTTCGATTTTATCATTGATATAAATTATTTCTCCATTTTATGTCGCGTCTGTAGTTCAGTCCATTTTCTTAATAAAGTTGTTTTTGATAGATTTTGTCTAGTTTAGATTTTGTCGAATTTAGATTTGTATTGTATTAAAAAAAGACATTTTCTTATAATTAGATTTAGATTTCGGATTTTTAAGCAATCTTGTTGTTTTGGCTTTCAATGTTTGTATTGTTCAGCATTTATGTTATTATTGCTTCAATATTTAATGGTGTTCTTAGTAACAAGTAAGTTTATTCTTATTTTTTAAAAATACAAAAAATGTAAACAATATTGTGTAAGTGAATCCTATTGATATCACTACATGACTTAATACCATTGCATACCACAAATAAATCCATAAAGATGCCGCATTTATTTTTTGTTTTTTAAAAAGATAGATACAAGATAGTTAAGCAGCCAATTAAATAAAACAATGCTGCATAATCAGATATTTTTAAAAGCAATATCAAGTAAAAGAAAATATGGGTCGACCTAGCACAAATGAGGCAAGTTCTACGTTGTTTGAATGTGGGTTACCTAACTTGTGCTATTCTCAATCCATATAGAAATTCAGCCTTTTTTTCAAAAAATCCTAAAACTTTGTTTTAATTAGAATTTCACCTCAACAAATCAGACGAGGGAAATAAAACACATTCACTGTCTGGATCCAAGACTATCTAATGGGATGTGGAATGTTTTGAGGTAACCTCAGTATGGTGTTAACCCACGTTTCATAAAGACAATTTTGTTGACGAACAATGAATAAGCAACAATAAGCAATAAATAAGGAATAAGCAATTAATAAACAATGAATGAGCAACAAATAAGCAACAATTAGGGAATTACCAAGCAATTAATAAACAATGAATACACAATAATTAGGCAATTAATAAGCAATAATTAAACAATGAATAAGCAATAATTAAGCAATTAACAAACAATGAATAAGCAATAGGTAAACAATAATTGGACAAATAATAAGCAATACAAAAGCAATAAATAAACAATGAATAAGCATTCATTAAGTAATGAATAAGCAATCAATAAACAACAATTAGGCAACCAATAAGCATTAAATAAGCAATAATTAAGCAATATATAATCAATAGATAAGCATTGTGTCCAACGTTGCAAGACACAACCACCCCAAACATACAATCAGCAAAGGAGTGAGGACGACACCTTTTTAATGAAATTAAGCTATGAAAAGGTCTTCCATAAATCTTATTTCAGAGAACAAAATAATCTTCAAAATTGGAGGCAATAAATAACTTAGCAGAAAATTATGTCTTGGCGAGTGAATTGAAAAGTTGAAAAGAACAGTGCCTAGTATAATGTTGGTAGGTTTTATTTGATTTAAATATCCAGTATAACATTGCTAGGTTTTATTTGATTTAAAAACCTTGTATTATGTTTTCTTGTATCGATGCTTTGTTTTAGCCACGTCTTATTGCTAGTTTAGTTTTTATTTGTATTGTTTTACGTACAAGGGCTCTGAAAATTTAAGCCAAAAGTGTCATGTTGTCTAGCTCGTGCGTTTTACCAACTCCAAATGTCCTGTCCACCCACCCAGAAAAATACGTTGTACGTACGCGTACCAAACGTACCTTACATACCAAACGTACCTTACGTACCAAACGTACGTTGTAAGAAAACCTTATTATTGTTTTCTTCACATAATATGTGCTTGTTTGGTGCGTTGTATCTAAAAAATGTACGTACGTGTTTTGTGGATAAAAAATGCCAAGTACGTGCTTATTTAGTCCAGGTACGTTTGGTACGTCTAGTACGCGTACGTACTTTTCTTGGGGGACAATTTTCATCTCTTTCAAATTGACATCTGACTAACACTGAAAATGTTTTACCTTATAAGACTTTCATACGGTGCATACGCCGTTTAACAGGACTGAATCGTGTATGGCTTAACAATGTATAATTTTATCTTTTGTCGCAAATATTTCGTAATTAAAGTTTAAAACAGCATCTCCATTTCTTATAATCTTCCACCACCCAATAAATAAGAGTCTCATCAAATAAAATATTGTTTAAAGTTATTCAATCAACCTTATAAGCAAGACAGACAGAAATATTTTTCTTGTTGATGCTATATACCTTTCAATAACAAAAAACAAATAAATTAAAATTAAATTAATATTAAATGAAACTTAAAATTAAATTAAAAAATTAAAATTAAAACTAAAATTAAATTTAAATTAAATTTAAATATAAATTAAAAACTAAAAAAAAATCAAACATGTCTTCAATCAACTTTATAAACAAAATAGCCGGAAATATTTTTCTTGTTTAAGCTAAAATACCTTTCAATAAAAAAACAAACACGATGGAATACCGTCAGAAGTATTCAAAACATTAGATGATGTAGGAATCGAGGGGTTGACAAAGGTCTTTGACTTGTCTTTTAATCAAGGTGTTTTAAGGTATTTTAATCAATTTTTAAACAATTATTTACCCAATATATAAAATATGATACAAAACTGTGTGTAGCGAATGGTTTGAGAAAAAACTGGAGTAACACTAGGTGGAATACTATTTTCTCTGGTATTTATTATGTATATGGATGCATTGGTCAAGACTATATGTATAGTTGATACGAATCACAAAAAAAACAGTAAATAGATAAAATGAGGTGCTTAATGAATGAGGAATGATGATTAAAAAAATAGATGTGATAAATTTTAAATGGAAGAAACAAAATTTGACGTATGTGCTCCCCATCATCAACTTAAACAAGTCGACAGTCTTAAACATGTGGGTGTGCTGTTCGTCAAACAAAAACAAACAAATAATAGAGTTAAACAAGAGCCTGGCCCAATGTAACAACAACATCAGACTCGTACATGCTACTCTTAGCGATAAAACCTTAGGTCCTAACAACAACAAAAACAACTCAAACGTTCATGCTGCTGAAACAAAAATTCGCACATTGATTAAATTAAATTAAATTAAACAAAAATTCGCACATTGATTAATGGTGTAACAAGAAGTGATAGACATAGACACCAATATATAATAGATGAATTTGAAATATTTATAGAGAGAGGAAAAGTTAAGATGGTATACCAATCTACTGCACAAAGGATGATTGAAGAGAGAACACCAAAGAATATGATAGATTGGGCATCAGAAGACCCGTCAGAAAGAGTGGATCTAAGGAATAAGCGATAGTTTAATTTGGAAGAAGATGAGCCAATGAAGTGGAGAGGAGTGTAATATATCTGGGAACATATGAGTGGAGAAATGTAGTTAAAAGGGAGTTAGTTGACTGATAGGTATAAACCTAATGGGCGTTTTATGATGATGATGATGATGATTCTAGTAAAATAATAAAAGTTTAATAAATAATAAAACTTATCCTTAATTTGTTCGCACAAATAACAATTTTATAATAAAAGGTATATCATTGGATAACGCAAAAATAAAAAAAATGTTTATTATGTACGATAAAAATAAACATTGATTATGTTTATCTTTTGTATAACTGTTTACATAATTAAAATAATACTGTAGATAAGACTTTTCTTATTTGTCTTTTGTACACCTCATATGAAATGAAGTATATTTGTTGTTTTTAAATCTATTTCACTCGAAAGTATTGTTTGTAGTTTTCAAGAATGAAGAAATTAAAATCAGCTTAGAACTTTATTTATACTTAAGAGGTTTAATTGTCTTGTGCAGCTTTGGGGTTTCTATTCTATTCTAATTTAAATATATAATTATTTTTTCGTATTTACATTCTAATTTAAATGTATATTTTTTTCGTTTTATATTCTAATTCAAATATATAATTACATTTTCAGTTTGAATTTATAATTATATTTTTATTTAGATTTAGATTTTATATTAATTTTCTAATTCAAATATATGTATATATAAATATATCAACATTTCGGCCTTCGAGTGTACCTGGACTTCATGTGTAAATTAAATAAGACACCTGACGAAAAGATATATATACTTTTTATTAAAAATGGTAACTGAATTACACAGTAAACTAAATATATTATGTATTTTTATAGTTTTTAAACATTATATAGACATATAGTTGAATTTAAATTTTAAAAAGTTATATATTTATAAATATATATATATCGTACAGGGACGATAGTCCCTGTACATAATATTGTTATGTGTGGTTTCTTGTCACGAAGTACCCTTTCAAAAATCGATATCTTTTTTATTTCTCAACCAAATAAAGAGAAAC
>JARUHE010336421.1:0-10661 GCA_031471125.1 Archaeomysis grebnitzkii | reverse complement strand
TGTATGATACAGTCAACTGTGCTGAGTAACCCGTGTGTATGATACAGTCAACTGTGCTGAGTAACCCGTGTGTATGATACAGTCAACTGTGCTGAGTAACCCGTGTGTATGATACAGTCAACTGTGCTGAGTAACCCGTGTGTATGACGCAGTCAACTGTGCTGAGTAACCTGTGTGTTTTGCAGCACCGTGCTTGCATTCATTACGCTTAGCTTATAAAGCTACTTTTCAATTCTAGGTTTAATGCATCTTGGTACAAGTTTTATTTCTTCTATTGTCCTAAAAATCACCAAAGTGACATTTCTTTTTTGTCTTTCTCAAAAACTGAAATGTCAAAATATTTGATTAACATTTGTTGCACAAAAACATTCCTACAAAATTCACATCATTGATGCAAAGCACATTTAGATTAACAATAGCTCAAGTGAGGTAAGTCATTTTAAAAAATCAAAACTTACCTCACTTGTGCTATTGTCGATCCATTTGTTCAACTTGCGTTACATTCATATACATTTAAAAAATAGGTTAATTTCAGTATGATTATGGCGCCATGTCCAATTAGCTTCACTTGTGTCAATGAGTAATTTATTTGGTAAACATCTCATTTGTGAATTTCAGAAGCTGTAGCATTGGTGATAATGCCGATATTGTTCTATTTTCATTACTATCAAATGTTATTAATACTGGTGTGTTATTATTAGTGTTAGTACTAATAGTATTACTATTTGTATCACTGAAGCGAGACGATGAATTATACTGTCACAATTTGTTGTCGTCGTCGTCGGTTTTTGTTTTTGTAGACGTTTTTCCAGATTAAGTTGCACGGCAATAGAAAGGTCATTGTCAATGTACGTGTGTGTTTATTTTATGATTCAATAATCACATAAAAATGTATTCTATAGCTTCAATAAAGCTTTACCAAATAAACGATATGGATCGAAAATAGCACAAGTGAGATAAGTTCTATTTTATTTGAATGTGGGTTGCCTCACTTGTGCTATTGTCGATCCTTATATGAAACATACTGACAAACATTTTTACTTTGTTAATATTAAGTAAAAGATAAAAACCGTTGAAATTTGAACTGGTTTGAAAGGTTCGTAAATGTTGCATTTTGGCAATCTAACTGTAAACGTTTTTATTCTATCGTTTCAAGAAAGCTATTACCAACAAAATATTTTTGGGCATTTGTTTTACATGGCGTCTCACAGGTTTTGGTGCAAGCACTTGTTATTCCCACTACCACGGTTACCTTTGTACCAAAAACACTACTACTAAAATGACTATCAATGACATTACTACTAATATTACTACTAATATTACTATCAATGACACTACTATTACTATCAATGACACTGCTACTAACCTTTCTACTAATATTACACAAAAAAAATCACTACTACTAATATTACTACCAATAAGACTTATTAATTTTACTAATTACACACAAAAAGTACTACTACTAACATTGCTACCAATAACACTAATATTACCACCAATGAGAATACTACTTATTTAAACACAGTTACTGTTAATACCAATACCACTTACTATTAATACCAATACCACTATTACTATTAATACCAGTAACACTATTACTTACTTTACCAGAACTACTATTACTATTAATACTAGTAACACTATTACTTCCTTTACCAAAACTACTATTACTATTAATACCAGTAACACTATTACTTACTTTAACAGAACTACTATTAATAAAAATAATATTGAGACGTAGTACTCACTGTTGTAATGTTGTTGGAACAAATTTAACGTCAGCGGATAATTTAATATTAATTGGTATTGATTGAATTATTGATAATTCCATCCATAATAATAATTATGCTTGTTGTAATAATTACTAATCTTATTATTATTATATTAATTATACTTGTTATAATAATTGCAATTATTATTATAATAATTGCAATTATTATTATAATAATTGTAGTTATTATTAGGCCCTATAATAATGATTGTAATTATTATAATAATTGCAATTATAATTGTCAGTAGATTTGTGATCTTCATTATTATTTATTATTTTATTCATACTTTAACTTGTAAATATTCATAAATTTTTGTCTTTTACAGCGATATTTAAAATAATAATATTCATCATTTGGTTAGCTTGCGAATACGTTTATTTAGTCCTAAATATTTATGTATGTGCTATTCGGGGGTTTCATTCTAATATTTTGAGATGTTGTCCATTTGGTTGAAAATAAGTTTGAGAATTAGTAGAAGTAGAGGAAGAAATGGCAATGGATGCCATTTTATGCACGCGTTTGAACTAAGAAAAAATATAATTTTAAAACAAATCATTACTGAAAAAAATCATAAGTAAACTGTATCCAGTCTTTTAACTTTAAAAAAAATTGTTAATCAGTTTTTATATTTAATTTGTTTTTAAAGAAGCTATATATTTGTATGCATATATGTGTATATGTATAGTTGTGTGTATATATGTATGGTTGTATGTATATATGTGTATATGTATATATATCTGAGTATATGTATATCTGTGTGTATATACAGTATATATATATATATATATAATATATATATGTATATATATGTATATGTGTATATATATATATGTATATGTATATATATGTATATATATGTATATATGTATATATATGTATATATATATATATGTATATGTACAATGTGAAATAATTGGTCTTTTTTAGGGTATCCATCCTACGGATACCCTATTACAATCGACATGCGTGGGTCAGTCCCTCGTCTTCTGCGTCTTGCGTTCACAATTCAGGTGAAGGTGAAGGTAAATGTTAAAGTTTTTCCTTTTTGACTTCGGTTTTTTTATTGAACATAATTTCTAGATAATGAGGTGAATAATAACTTTACTTGAATACAAAATTTATATACATTATATTTTCCTTAAAAATTATATTTATAGCTCAAATAAACTATTTAGTTAGTTAGGGTTGCCCTATTATATTCAAATTTGTTCTCGTATTTTAGAAAAATCCTTCTTGGCTAAATGCAGAATAGCTGTCCCAGTGAGTATAATATAACACATTAACCATACGAGAACAGCTGTTCTGCATTTTTACCAGTAATGGTTTTCTAAAATGCGAGAAAAAAGCACCAATTATTCCACATTGTATATATATATATATAATATTTATTATGTTTAATGTTTTGTTTACCTATGTAAATTATACTATAGAACGTTGAAAGATTCAACTTTATAATAATAAATACTATTTATTTTCCAGATTTACATATTTATATTTTAGTTTTTTATTTTGTATAGACATAAAGTATATAGATATAATCAAGTAGCAACTAGAACTTACCATTACGAATTAAGCATTATCAATCAAGTACTTGTCTGCAACCAATCACCTCAACTGATTGTTTACAACCAATCACCTCAACTGATTGTTTACAACCAATCACCTCAACTGATTGCTTACAACCAATCACCTCAACTGATTGTTTACAACCAATCACCTCAACCAATCAAATCACTTCAAGCAAATCTTATGCTTGATTTGTCTCCGTCCAGTGCTTGCACAACGCGATCATGATAGTCGTCGACTTCAAGACCTCGCCGAAGGGCACTCAATACCTGTTCCTCAACCGTCAGTCGTTCCGTAAGGTTCGCGCCAACGCCGACACCACCTACTGGAAGTGTGCCAAGCCGGGGTGTAACGCGCGCGCCCACACGTCCGGTCAGAAGCTGGTTTACCGCAACGGAACCCACACCTGTAATAAGACGCGGACGAAAAAAGAGACGCAGAAAAAGAAACAACTGGAGGCATCCACGCAGCCCGAAGACAACAATAACAGATGCAAGAACGGCGCGGCAGAGCGTTTTCCGGCGGTCGATGCTGCGCAGAGCTGCCCGTCGACCCCGTCCCGTCCCGTGCCGGTTCCGGCGAAGGTGAAGAAGACGCGCTCCCGCAGGCCAGACCCGATGGAGGGTTTCCTGGACGTCACTCCGAAGAACGTCGTCGGCATCCGGCTGCGGCCTAAGAAAGCGGTGCCAATGTATTGTGACGTCCGGCGACACAAGAGCCGCCGCAGAATGGCCAACGGTATCGCCGGACACCGCCAAAGTAACGACGACAACGAACCACTTGTCGACCTCAACTGTGTCAAGATGGAGTGTGAAGAGGGACAAAACCTTCCCTCGGGGGGGTCCCTGGAGGACAATTTCCCCCCTGGGGGGTCCCTGGAGGACAACCTCCCCCCTGGGGGGTCCCTGGAGGACAACCTCCCCTCGCAGATCATCAAGGAGGAGGACCTCGATGACGCTACAGTACCTGATGACGTGGATGACAAACGCCACTTGGCTGACATCGTTGCTGCTGCATGTGCCACTGGTACCACTTGTGTCGGTGATACTGATGGTATCACTGGTACCTCTGGTTCCATTGGAATCTCTAATGTCACGAGTACCACGTCGACACCAAACCTAACTACCTCCGCTACTACCACCACCACCTCCAGTGCTAAACATGAGAGCTCTGATTTAGCTTATTACCGACACCACCTTGGAAACTATCTGTACCAACTTGCCCACCTGTACAATGCCACCAACTCGAAACGAGGTACGTAAAACCAGCAACATTCATACAATGGTTAAAGATTTAAAAGTGTTTCAATATTTTATAAACGTTTGCACACATTTTTTGAAGAAACTTCAAACAGTTTCTATTGAAAATATAAATGATTATTTTAAATTTGTGTATTTTGATGTTCGTTTTTATTTTTTATATCGTTTATAAATTTATTGAAAAGAGAAAACTTTGTTAATTATTGAAAATTATTTTGAAATTTTATACAAATGTCTCGAAATTAATTCTAAAAACGAGAAGGTGATTCAACCGTTTTGCTTCAGTATCTGATTCCAGTGATCAAAATGTTTTTTGGTTTATGTTGTACACACCGACAGCAATTCCGCTGAAAAGTTGAAATTGCCAAATCGCAACAAATTAAATACCATTTCTTCCCAATGGCTCGGCGTCTGCTTCCGACTAATATTCGACATTAGGTGGCTAACTTATCCTGTAACCCAGTGTTATTTAATAATCTGTGGGTACAATATCCGTCTTCAAATAAAGAATAAAACGAGGACAGGTTATATTCTATTGAAAATAGTGCCAGCACAATATGGTGTTTGAGCGTTGTGATGTTTGCCACCAGCCCCAAAATTAGTCTGCGCTAAAACCAAATACCGAACATTAATGCACGAAAAGAACTGTTGACTCTCTGGTAGAAAGCTAAGAAAATTAGACTAGGATACGTCTAATAGCAAATTAGAAGTCCAAATTTATTATATCTATTATATATATTATGTTTTTGTATCACTGGCGATGTATTGGTCAACTTTACTACCAATTTGGTGTAATAACATATCCTAAAAATATTGGACAGTTTAATAAATATATTTTTCAATAAATAATTGCAAAAGTTTTAATGCAATATTTTGAGCATGTTAAAAATTCTACACGAATCTACATAAAATCCACCAATATCTTGCAAACTTCCTGGTGTTTTATTCAAAAGTTAGAATCTGAAATTACATTCACCTAAAGTTTTATTTTGGGATAAGTGTTTATTTTTTCGTGAATATTTTCAGTTTTTATTATTAAAAATGCAAAACAAATTTATTTTATACATAGCGTGATGAAATATTTTTTCATTACTGTTATAAAATAAAAAATGATTTTTTATATAAAATTATTAGGAAACAATTCCTTGAAAAAACACGATGTGGATGACTAAAAGTATCTTAACTAATGTTGTGATTTCAACCGCATTTTTTATTGATTCAATCAAAATCATATCATATTGTATCAATGTGATATGATTTTCATGGAATCCCAAAAAAAGTTGATTGAATCACTAAAATAAGTTTTTACATCAAAACATTGCCGAAATACGTTTCTCAAAATCTTTTTTGTGCAAATTTATCAAGTTTCGAATAAAATTCCAGTTTTTGTAAACTACTGAAGGTTTTTTCTCTTTTTTGTATTATGATATTTCTAGAAAATGATCGGTTAGACAGGACTTGAAATATGTTTTTTTAATTTTAAACATTTCTGATATGGAACATGGATAGCTTTATTTATAATTATAAACAAATATTGTCCACCGATTTTTTGTTGTTGTAATTTAAAATAATAATAATTCCTGTTAGGGTACTTCAACATATTTAACAAACAAAAATATATTTTTCTTTTACATATTTTTATTGAATATGAATTGCTTTATGTATGACTAAAGAATATTGCCCAAAGGTTTTTTTTTATAAATTCAATGTTTATTAAAAATATTTTTGTATTTTTGCTTAACAGATTTATTTTTATTTCTTTTTTGTTTACTTTTGCTGACAAGCTTAAATACTGTACCATGCATCAAGTGTGTGTGTGTGTGTATATCTGTGTGTTTGTGTGTGTCTGTATCTGTGTGTGCCAGACTTAATGTAAACTTCTACGGCTATGTATTATTGAATGATCAATACTAACAACAACGTGCTTTTTCTTACACATGATTCATGATGCACAAAAATCAATATTTTTCATTTTGACCTATCAAAATATTTTTCAGACCAACTAATGTTTTTAATCATATGTTTTTGCGCAAACTTTTTTGACTGGTTTCTTAACACAAGTTTTTGTTTGTGTACACCCCCAACCCCCACCATTAATTTGGCGAAAGGCCTTTTTCCCGTTTTTGACCATTTTTTGGGATATTTTTGAGCGATATATATATTAAGATAAAGCTCTTCGAATTTCACACATTATTCTTAGATATGTAACGAACAATCTCTCATCGCTTTTGGTTTTTGGAAAAAAATATATCTTTTCAACCAGGATGTATATGTCAAACGTTTTAATATTGAATGCTTATTAAGTTATTAGTGTTTTTTAAATTTTAAAAATCGGTCTATAAATAAATAGGCTAAGTCCTGTTCACTTTTATCAACAAAAAAAAAACATTGTTTCCCAGAAAACGCATTTAAAATTTTGTCTCCAACACATTTACTCCTCTACACAAAAACCTTCAAGGCGTACCATTTTTCGACCATTTTCATTTTTCGTATGAATTACATACCAATGGAAAGAGAATCGCGATTTCGAATTGATGGTATACAAAACTTGAAGTGCCATTTTGACCCAAAATCAGTCAGGCGTCCCCCTTTAAGCAGGGCATTACTACTTGATAACTTCTTGAGCAGTTTCCTTTAAATTGAAGGGCCATTGTTGAAGAAGTCATCAGATAGTAACACCCTGCCCTTAAGGATGCAGCAAATTCATATATCTGTTCGTTTGTATATTCATTAATTCATTTAATTTTCGATTAAGTTAAATAGATTTATGATCTACTTGTAATGCTAACTTCAAAGTATTTTGGCTATTAAACCACTTTTTATCATTCCTTTAATTGTGAATTCGAAATTATTTTGTATCTGTTACACTAACAGCCAACATGTAATGTTCCCCTTTTTTGTTGTAATTCTTTGTTTGTAATCCATGTCGTGATTTTTTTGTTTTCAGTGGTTCCGATTTTTTTAAAATTAAATTTCGATGTTAGTTTTGTTTTCAGTTGCGATCGTTTATTTGTTCCCTAGGCCAAGGATAGAAAACCTTTTGCTGATATATACTAGCATAAGTTTCATATCCACTATGACTTCATTTTAAACAAATATAATATTTAAAAAGTTAGTGGCCTATTAGCAATTTTCACCCAATTTTCAAAATGTTCCCCACCCCTGTCTTAAGCATAGACAATTCGTTTTTCTATGGCCTAGGCACTCCCTCTCCTGGATATTCCCTTAATGTTCTATATTACTGAGTGAACAATTTTCGTTTTTGTTTGAATAATGAAAAATAATTGCAAGTCAATTAGGTTTGTTGCAGTGTCACATACACATAATTGTAGTGTTTGGGTTTTTACTTCGAGAAGAATATTGATTGATTGATCATTAGCCCATTGGTCTAGAACCAAACAGACGTTGGTGCTAATAATCCTGCTTTGTTCATATTTTTCATGGCAAATAATTATTTTTGACGTTTTGTTGATTCCGTTGTTTCACCTGAAATGCAAACAGAATGCATTTTTGTATCGCGTGTAGCGCAGCTAGTGATCGATGTTGATACGAAAAGTGTTGTGTGACGTAACTCGTTGATAAAGTTTTTTGGCAGAAGTTTCATGTCACTCGAAACATTGGATTTAGTTTAAAAAGTGATTTTTTAATGTTTCAAAAGACAGAAATCCCATTTGTTGTGTAGCTGAAAATCTCGAACCACCTCGCTTAAAACCCCATCTTGATTTCAGAATATAATTTAATGATGTAAACTCAGTGGAAAATAAAAAAATATTTGTTGTTGTAAATAAAACTGGAAACCCCCGAAACGAAGATGGAGATGGATGCGCCCCCCAAGCCCCCATGCGGCGACATTCAGGCCGGCTCCGGCGACATCCAAGCCGCATCCGGTGCCATCTGGTTCAAGCAGTCTCAAATGGGCAACCGCCTGCTGGTGATCCAGGGCCGGTCGTTCCACCGCCTCCGTGACTACGGCGAGCGCGTCTATTGGAAGTGCTCGGGGTCGTCGTTCGGGTGCAAGGCGCGTGCCCACACCATCGACGACCAACTCGTCTTCCAGGCCGGGAACCACACGTGTGATGCGGCCAAGAGTCTCAAGCCGGAGCGGCGCCGCCGTAGGAGAGAGTACACCGTCGTCCGGCCGGTGACCGTTCCCTTTGGGGGGCCGAGGCAGTTGGCGCCGTCGTTCCCCGCCAAGGAGAAGGTGGAGTTGAAGCGGCCGGAGATCTCGTTGATCAAGATCGACCCCCACCAAAGACCCCTCAAAGAGGGGGAAGGCCGCCCCTTCCTCAACACCGCCTCCATCTCCATCTCTAAGAGCGGCGCTAGCGTCTCCATCACCAAGGCGGCTCCCCCCAAAAGGGGTGTGGCCCCCAGGCCTCCCCCACCCCCGACCGACCACCTTCCCCCGCCGACGCCAACGGCAGAAGACAAGGCGAAGTCGTTCCCCGACCCACTGTCCCTTTTCGGACACCCGTACATTTACCAAGTGACGCAGCTGTTGAAGGCGATGGCGTCACACCGAGGTAGGTACCGCCCTCATTTGTCCAAATTCCCTCCAATCAGAGACGTTCGTCTTGCTTTGTAGTTCGAAAAAAATACCGCCAGAGAACCGTAGAATTGATCGTAATTCGTAGACGTTTTGGTTCCACCCGGTTTTTTTCTTTTTTTCTTAGTCTAGATATCCCCTTTTTTTTATTTCCCCTTGTACCGTCTTGACCCTGAGCAATGCATTTTGTAATCCTTTTCCAGTAAATTAGTTGCTTCTCTTTAGGTTAAGAGTATCTTTACTTATATTTTAGTAGATGGTCTGAAGTAGACTGTTGATGATGATTTTTTTTATTAAACTTAGGTTAACTTAATCATAAGTGTTAATATCTTCATAAATAACTAATTTTTCATTATTGATCTACGCTATGATCTACAATTAAATAGTAAGAAAATATTTATTATAGAAAATTCATGATTTTGCTAATAAAAAAATGCGCAATATGTAGACGAATCTAAATCCTCAAGACATCACTATGTATAATCAATTGATTAAAGTGAACCCAATTGGACTCGAATGCTTTAGTTGACACAAATACAAAATTCACCAACAAGACATTCGAATAATAGAACACTAAAAAAATACACATTTGACATCATTGATTGTAAGCCAGCAGTGGTTACCAGCTTGTGAAGTTCAGATTTGCTATGGGCCGTGATGCAAAGATGCCGTTTCCATGGTTACTGTCCAAATTGGTAGAATTTTAGGAAACGAAGGTGGTTGGTTACCCATTCAACAAATTCATAAAGTCAAGTTCGTTTAAATAAGATAGAACTTAATTTGTTTTAAATTTTTAATGTGCTATTTCAGAACAACATATTTAACTTATTTAGGTAGAAAAACAAGAATTATTTGTCGATAAAAAAGTTCTACACAAACAAATCGAAAGAAAAGCCTTACCAAAATTTGATTGTTGTAATTTCCCAATATTTCCATTTACACACCTAGACCGTGGTGTTAAAAACCAAGATTTTTCGTCCTCTTTAACCCAAAAATTAGCCCAAAGTGGCCTTTTTCTGCAATACAAACTTGAAAACGATCTAAAACGAATGTCCTATTTAAAATGGAAAACTATTTCTTAGCACACTGACCTGGGTTATAGACCAACATAATATATGTATATGCATATGAATATGTATATATATATATATATGCAGGCTGACACATAGGCCTAAGTTACATGTGCTCGCACCGTCTTATCAAGAAGATTAGCTATAATTAATCACAAAATAAGTCGTAATGTTCAAGTTATGGTTGAATTTCACTATACATTTTTTGATTTGTTATCTATGTTGGTAAACTTTCATTTAAAACAAAATAAAATTGAAAAGAAAGGTCCACGTTTTTCCAATCTTCATTTTATTGTCGAGCGTGCGTAGCGAAGCTCTACATAGGCGTAGCGTTTCCGATGTCGTCGTCGTCCTCGTCGGCGTTATACAATGACTTGAATGCTTATATATCATCTATACTATTATTTTTTTTTCATATAGGCTTAGTTATTGGTTTTAATATATTACT
>JARUHE010336410.1:0-10661 GCA_031471125.1 Archaeomysis grebnitzkii | reverse complement strand
TCTTCGAGAAATATAGTAATTTGATTCTTTGATTCCATAAGTTACATTAATCAAAAAGTTGAGAAAAGGGCATCAATCGAAAGCCATAGTGATATAGAAAAGGCTAGTATAAGTAGTTTTGGAAAATGTTTAACATTTCTCTAAAAAAATAGGCATATTGATAGGCGGGCTAAACTGTAGTATTACCCAAACCATAAACGTGCTCTCGACTTAACATTTCTTCATCGCTGATCAACTTTGTTGATCATAGATCAACTATTTTAACATTGACCGAACAACAAGAAAGTTAATCCCGTATCAAGAAAAGATGAAGGCATTCATAAAGGATAGTTCTGTAATCGAAAAAAAAATTGTATAAATAGACTCACGACACTCCAGTACCTATCAACATTTTGTGGTTAAATTATATGTCAACTGAATTTTTTTCACCCTACGATTGAAATTAACAGTGTTTTCTTCACATTTTGCTCATGTCATTAGTTCTCTTAATTTTTATGTTACATCTTACATTTAACCGTGTTTTATTCACATTTTGCTTACTCTCTCGCCATTTTTCATAATATTTAACCATGTTTTATTCTCATTTTGCTCGTTCTATCTTAATTTTTTTGTTATATCTTACGTTTAACCGTGTTTTATTCATATTTTGCTCCCTCTTAATTTTTATGTAATATCTTACGTTTAACTGTGTTTTATTCACATTTTGCTTACTCTATCGCCATTTTTCATGTTATTTCATACATTTAATTGTTTGATTTTAATTTTGTGACGTCATACTTTACCCAAGTGACGTCAAAATTTCAAATAGGACTCAGGGTAAATAAAATAATATTTCAGTAAATTTTAGCACTACCGTGACCAACCAAACAAAACCTAACCTGACTTTGCTTCTTAAATGGTGTTTGTTGGCCACCGAAGACCATTTGAGGAGCAAAGTCACGATAATGCTAAAGTTTATTTGAATACTGGTTTATTTAGCCTAAGTTCTATTTCAAAATATAACGTCACTTAGGTAAGGTATGACGTCACAAAATTAGAAGCAAACACGGTTAAATGTATGAAATAACATGAAAAATGGCGAGAGAATAAGCGAAATGAGAATAAAACACGGTTAGACGTAAGATATAACATACAATTAAGAGAAAACGAGCAAAATGAGAAGAAACACGGTTAAACGTAAGATATAACACAAAAATTAAAAAAGAACTAATAAAATGAGAAAAATGTGAAGAAAACACTGTTAATTTTAATTGTAGGGTGAAAAAAAATTCAGTTGCCACATAATTTAAAGATAAAATATTTATAGGTACTCGAAGGTCGTGAGTTTCTATTTATACAGATTTTTTTGATTACACAACTATCCTTAATGATTACCTAATTCCCGACGAAGAAGAAGATGATTACCTAAAAGTCTTGATCAGTTAATGTTCTGCATTTGTCAAGCATTCTCGAATTGTAATTACATTGAAAAAAAATTTAAATTTTTAAAATTACAGTTTTTCACTGGAGAAAAATGAAAAAATGGTGCATGAGTAAAAATGATGTAATGTTTTGGTATACTTGTGTGGGCGAACTTGAACATATTGGGGAATTTATAAACTTTTTAGCTACGAAGGGTAAATTTTAAGTATGTATATACATGTATATAATGTATACAATGTATATATTGTATACAATGTATATATTGTATATATTGTATACATTGTATAGGCTAAGGTGATGTAAGCCTATATTTGTGACATCCATCATTTAGGAGTATATGGTTAAATTATGTATTAATGAAATGTATCTTGTTTGAAATTGATTTTTTTGTACAATTACAATGTTTGGTTTATAAAAAGCCTCTCAAGGGTGGTTTCATTATCAAAAATGTTTGAAAATTGAGAATAGCTGTAAAAGATTTGAGTTTTTTGTGTTTTTATATGTCTTATGATCGTATGAAGTCTTATTTATGTCAGATATTAATTACATTACCAGACAGATAAAAATTAGAACTTTTTCTTGATTGTATGGAAATTATGTAAGGAAGAACTACTTTAGGAAACTGTACAGTGTACATAGACAAACTAATTGTTTGTGGCAAATTAATAGAGTTTGAGACCTTTTCATTAATAATTTAAATAACTAACAATTACCAGAAACTTCACTAGTTTTAGCTAGTAATTTACCAACAGTTACCAGAAATCTCACCAGTTTTATCTAGTAATTTATTAACAATTACTATAAAAACGAGTCTGAATTGTCAATGGTGTGAGGATAAAAAAATAAAAGCTTGAAAAATTTGTACTCCTTGTTTGGTTAAACCCATTCAGTATAAATTGGTAATCAAATAAATTTACAATGATATGGAATTCTCTGATGAACGCTAGCTAATAAATTTGCGGGCATTAATTGGAATTAAATTTTCAGCAATTGCTCTCACCCATCCAGGGTTCGCTATTCAAACCACGTGAGCAATGGAGCCTTATCCAACTGTACAATTTTCCTTATCGGGTTTTAAAATTAGGTTACTGGAATCTCTGAACAGGTTTTTCTTTGCCAAGTAATGATCTTTTGTTAAGTTATGCAGAGATGTTTATTGTTTATACTCTCAATTCAGATTTAAATTGACTTTTACTTTCAATGGAGTGATTATAATAGTTACAGTTTGCCAGGTTGTAGGCCAGTTTTTGAAAAGGTAGACAACGCAATTTGAAATAATACATAATGGTACTGTTAAACGGGTCATAATTTGGAAAAACAAATTGAACATATTTCTAAGATCAATTAAATCTTAGGATATAATATCTGAAGATGATCTTAAGAATTTATCACCAACAGGATCAAGGCTAAGTATAGTGTATGGATCCCATAAAATTCACAAGCAAAGATGTCGGTGAGACCCATGATATAATCACTTGGAACTCACACATACAATACGTCGAAATTTCTGACACCTCTCCTTTTTTTGGGGTAAAAATCAATATACAGTGCTGGACAGTTTTGAATTCAGCAATGAATTGATCAATATGGAAAATGATAGCTATGACAAGTCTTGACATCAAGTCGCTGTAAATTAATGTTCCCTTGCATGAAACAGTTGACAAATCGAAGTTTATGATTTTCAGTAGAAACAGAGTTCAAAAAGTTCTCTTTTAGATAATTTTTTTTGACCAACAGTTATAGCAACATACGGACGGGCTTACCCACGGGCTAATCAATAGAACCCATTCTAGCCAATGTTTTTCTTTGTCATAACGAAGAAATATGACTTAATGAATGTCCACCATAGTTCAAACCAGTTTATTTCCTACGATAAATGGATGAAAAATTCGTGTTGCTTAAAGATGATAGCCACATGGATTGTCTAAACATCCAGCACGCTAGCATAAAATTCACGAAGCAGATGAAGGGATGTCAAAGTTTCAAAAATAGTTAACGACTGTGGAACTTAAATCTGTAGGAAACCCACATTCACAGGGCTAACATTAAGTTTCAATTATTTCACACCTTTCATTTACAAAATTAGTTTAATAAAAACTTTCCTAAATAGAGCGTACAAACTTTCATCGTCATTTTTACTTTTCCATGTAGAAATAATGAAAGAAACGGAGGTATTAACAAATGATGATGTAGGGGTTCATACTAATTCGTGTTTCTTTTTGCAGATACCCGGCGTTTTTAGAGAGAGCGGCGTTTTTAGAGAAACCGTTTTTGGAGTAACCGCTTTGTGAAACAGTAGAGAGATAAAGAGAAAGAGAGAAAACGAGAGAGAGAGAGAGTAGTCAACAATGTCCACTCAACCAAAAACTCGTGTATGATTATCCTTCTGTTATTTATTATTATTCATATTAATTATTATAGGTTCTTTTGTTAACACACTCTACTAAGAGTGAGAAGTATAGCTCTGAGGATTAGTGGTCTCATTCTGTGAGAACCCTTGAAACTGTCAGCACTAAAGCTTAAAGTTAGAGATTTTGAAAGCATAGAACAACAAAACACACAACGCACTTTGAAGTACTAACAGACTGAGCCCAGCAACAAATTGGTAAAACCAAGATCCGGTACAACAACAATCAGGAATGATTATGTTAATGACAAACATGCTTGAGAAGCTCTATAAATTTCTATGAATTTTTAATTTGAGGTATTATCTTAATAATGTACTCTTGATCGTTGTTGTTGTTAGAGATTCATTGACTTGTATTTTTCTCTAAAGTAGACTAAACATTTGTTTTATTTTTATTTTAGAGCAATGATTTATTGAAATAACTAGCATTTAATAATTTGTCAAAAATATGGAATTGTTTATTTTAGAACAATGGTGCTTAGGTGGCTCTGCTATAAGTTCATATGTTTATTTAAATATAATTTTAATTTATTTTAGACCAAATATAAAACTTTAATGTTTTACTTGAATATTTTGGATATAGCTACTACACCGATGACGTATAGATGGAAGATTAGTATTTAAACTATTACAATAACCAATGTGAAATGTAATACAAGCATGGACCAGTGTTTCTAATGTGCTGGGTTTAATGTATTGTTTTATTCACTGTAATTTTATTAATTCGAGATATGGCTTTCGGCAGATGTTGTTTATATTTGGTAATGCGGTCATATTGCTGTCAAATTGAATTGAAGTTAATGATGTTATTTGATGATGGGTATATTTCTATTCCACCTATTTTAATGAATATATGTTCAAAGTTGATTTTTAATAACTATTGTTTGGTGCCAAATATTTCAAACTCCTTTTTATTTTTGTTGATCTTAAGTTAATGGTTTAGAAAAAATGTTTTATTTTATTGATACATTGATTAATATTATCAATGGACTGATTTAATGAGGAAATATTTGGATCCTAATTTATAACATTGAGTGGTGCATCTATACATCTTTGATCTATCGTAACACCTTAAAATAATTAGTTTTTATTTAATCAAGAGTTTGAAGGAAACAAAATAGAGATTGATAAGACATGTTCTTATACACAAACAAAAAGTTGAAATAAAAATTTGTTTAATGTCAAATATTTATATTGAAAATATTGATTCCAAAACTAAAATGTTCTCAAATATTTAAATAAAATGATGGAAAATTTATGTTTATTGCTTATATAAGAAAGAAAAAACCTTATAACTTACATTTAAGTTGAAATCTCTATGTAGAAGTGAGATTGCTAGAGCTCTTAATGCATTTGGATCAGTGAAGTCTAAGTGAACCTTTCCTTCAATTGAGTAGGAGCAGAACTCTCGAAATTTCGGATATTCTGCTGCAAGTTTTTTAAAACTGGGTGGAGTCTTATAAGGATTTCGGGGATGCATAAACTTGTTCAATCGAGCTGGCGTCGGTTTCTTTCCTGTTATTAAATAATGAATTGTCTATAATTAAAAAAAAACACAAAACAGCAAAAAATATTAAAAACATCAAGAAAATGGATAATTTCATTTAATTATATATTACAAAAATTACATAAAATTTACAATTCTTGAACAGGCATCCATCTTTTCACTGCAACCATGAGTTTAAACACTTAATATTAATACATTTTATTTTGTCAACCCATAGTCAAGTGGTCATTTTTTGCATCAAATTTTTTTTTATTAGGTCAGAGAGGTCAAATGTTATTTTTCCTTTCTAAATTGAATTACTCAAATTCTGTAAGTCTAGGAAGATTACTTGGCTTATTCTGAGCAGAACAAATATAAAAGATTTTTTTCTAGGTCTTATAATAAGGAAGCTATGACCTTTCAAAAATGCTGAGATCAAGGAATTTCAACCTTTTTCTTTCAAAATTTCACTACACCATAATTTTTTAATTATAAGAGATAGAGAGCTGTAATTCGCAGCATCAAATTTTTTTGGCCACAAGCACCCTGCGAGCTAATTTTCATGGAAATCTGAGATGGCATGAATCTCATTTTACTTACCTTATCCTGAAATGCCCCATCTAATAAGATTCTATAAAAACATAGGCTATAATAAACCTATTATAAGAATGTGACCATTAAATAAAATTTTGCTTCAATAAAAAAATTTAAAAGTAATATACAATGCTATGGAAAATCATATTCAGTTACATTTATTGATTGAACAGCAAAACAAGAATCATGTAAAAAGTATGTTGTAATTTAAACATACATGCAATTAATAAATTTATTATTTAATTTAATTTAATATTAAATTGTTTTTTCTTCATTCTTAGTATCATTATTTGTTATTGCCATTGAATTATTGATAGTTATTGTTTTCATTTTTGAATTTATTTGTTTGTGTTATTATTGCTTCAATTTTTATTTTATTGTTTTTATTTGTTATTGTTCTTTATTATTGTTATTGTTATTCCAAAAGCAGTGTGCCAATTTTGAAATTGAATTGAAAAATTACAAAACAAAAGGAAAATTTGAATTTTTTTTAACATCTTCAAAATGATGAATTTAATTATTTTTATTAAAATAATAGATGAAAGTTTACAAAGAACTGCAGTATTTGAGGAAAGTTTAGCATTATCGTGACCTACCAAACAAAGCCTGACCTGACTTTGCTCCTCAAATAGTGGCCAAGAACACCTAGCTTAGCCTAGCTGAGAAACCTGTTATGATTGGTTGATTTCAAGAATGCTTCTGGCACGCCAGAGACAATAATGGCAGACGTACCAGTTTGATTTGCGATCTATAATGTTATAATTATATTTGATATTCTTCTACTTGTGTACCCTAACCTATGTTCCGCGGGTAAATACTAAAGTGCAGTACTTACGTTGCGTGTTGTCTGTAATTTCCCTAATAATCTATAGATATTTCTAGATATATGATAAACAATATTTTTAGTACTAGATTTCAAATTTAATGCTAATTTAAGGTACTTAAACATATTTTCGTTATTTTAAAGGTACTTACACTGTTTTTGTTATCTCACATACACATTTCTGGTATTTTGAAGATACTTAGTTCATTTTAATTTCACTTACTCTCTTCATGTTTAATGCTATTTCATATGTACAACGGTTGTGACGTCATATTTTACTTAGGTTACATAAACCACTATTTAAGTAAATTTTAGCATTATCATGACCCACCAAACAAAACCTAACCTGACTTTGCCCCTCAAATAGTTTTCGGTGGTCAAAAAGCACCATTTAATCTAGGTTTTGTTTGGTGAGTCACGATAATGATAAAATTTGCTTAATTACTGGTTTATGTAGCCTAAGTAAAAATATGACGTCAGCCAGGCATGATGTCACAACCGTTGTACACAAGAGAGAACATTGGACATGAAGAGAGTAAATGAAATTTAAATGGAATAAGTACCTTCAAAAAAACAGAAATGTGTATGTGAGATAACAAAAACTGTGCAAATACCTTAAAAATAACGAAAACATCCATGTGAGATAACAAAAACGTAGTAAATCCCTTCAAAATAATGAAAACATCTATGTAAGTACATTCAAAACAATAAAAAAAGCCTAAGTAGGTACTTTACATTAAAAATCTAGTACTAAAAAATGTTTTTTACCATATATATCTAGAGATTATTAAGGAAATTACTGACAACGCACAAAGTAAGTAATGCACTTTAGTATTTACCCACGCAACATAGGTTAGGGTACGCAAGTAGAAGAATACCTTATATTTAATATTGCATTTATATCAATAATTGTTTTTGAATCACAATATTCATCTATATTGCAGCATTTTGCAAAGATATTTTTCAAAACAAATTCCTATTGAAAAAGCAAATTGTGTGTTACCATTCTGGACTTTGACCAATATGGTCCCCGAATTTTCAAAGTTCGCGGCAGTTTTTCTAAAGATTCTAGTTTGGAATATTTCAAATTGCCAACAATTTAATTTTCCTGTTTTTACACACTGGATTAGGACTAGGTAAGGTTTTGTAGTTTTTCTAGAACTCTCAAAAGAAAGTTCATTGGTTTAATATGCCATTGTTGTAAAAAAAGTAGCTGTCAGGAAGTTTGACTGTCCCCACTAGTTGTAATTTAAGTTCACCTGATTTATCCATTTCGGAGAGTGAATTCACCAAATTAAACACACCATTCATTGCCACAGATCAGCAGTTGATCTGTGTCATTGCTACTTATACGACCAGGTCGGCAGAGAAAATTTTCAAGTCGTTTTGAGGGAACCTGAAACGAAGAAAAAAGTAAAATGAGGGCACTTCAAGAAAAAAATGAGGGTGCTTTCAAAATATTAAAACAAAGGACAAATATACATATATACATATCTATATATATACATATATACATATTTATACATGTATATATATATTTACCTGATTTAAATTCCAAGTATGTAGACAAAAACATTAACAATAAAAAGCGCACCAAATTTATTTAGTGTTTATAGCTACATAAAGTAACATTCACCATAAATAACCTGTCTGAATGTGTACAAATTTAGTCTATTTTTGATGTCACTAATCCAATTTGAAAGTTTTTCACAGCATTTATATTATCGAGCATCTTAAAAGAAAAACATTCAATTAATCATAAAAATGTTTTATAAATAATTAGTCTATAAATTAACAATATTTCACAAATATATATATCCAATTATTAAATAAGAATGTTTTAAATGTAATCTTGATAATAATAACCTTAAGATTGGAGCAGATCTTGGCAGATAATCTATGTACTTCCATATGCACATATAGGTACATGCATGTTTTCTAACGTTTTGAGACATTGCAACAGACAGAGGAAGATTGAAAGAGTCTGACACATTGGAATGATTGTTACATGCTCCACCTATTTCTATTTAGTTTTCATGTGCAATAGGACAAATTTACCAGGTTATGAAATTGAATCAAATTTAATTTTTGCTGTCTGAACAAATGGCACTTTTGATCCCAAAAAAACAGTGCCACATAACTGGCTGAAGATGCTACTCGAAGCATATTCTACTTTAATAAAAAACAAATTTAAATAGGATATAAAAACATGTTTAGTAATTAAACTTGTATTATATATAAACACTTTTGTTTTAATATTTGGTAACTAATGCTATAAAATCAAAATATGAAAAATATTTCAAGACTAAAGAAAAACATTATCTTAAATCATATAAATTAAATGACCAGCAAGTCATACACACTTCATAATTAATCTATGTTTTATCATGCACAAATATGTACAAATTTATATACCTGTATATACAAACACCTCATTATATACCTATATATACAAACACTACATTATATACGTATATATACAAACACCACATTATATACCTATATATACAAACACCACATTATATACCTATATATACAAACACCACATTATATACCTATATATACAAACACCTCATTATATACCTATATATACAAACACCACATTATATACCTATATATACAAACACCACATTATATACCTGTACATACAAACACCTCATTATATACCTATATATATAATCACATTATATACACATTAAAGACAAGAAAACTATGTAAATACTATAACTAAAATTATAGGAAACATTTTTAGGCTCACTAAAATTCATTACATAATAACAGGGCATAATTGGTGAGTAGTGGGCACTCAACAAATTTCCTTGGTGGTTCTCAAATAAGAAATGCAAACATTTTTCATCACTATTTGTTTTTTGGATTTTTTTACATAACCATTGTAGTTATACTTGCAGTCCGATTGATAGCCTTCAATTATGCTATTTCTAACAAACTCCCTTAAAACACCAATATTTTTTTCTGCACGAGTGAAAACAAAGCTATCTCAACACTAGATCCATACCTAGCAAGAATTTCATTTGGTTTATTAGGATTGTCCATCTCAAACATTTTTTTTAATATTTATATATTTTCGTAAATGTTCAAGTGTCAATGAATCCAACTTGCAATTCAAGGAATCTAAAATGGATTATTTAAAAAGTCTTGCAATTTTATACAAAAAATAATCAGGGTCATTTTTGATTTCATTACATTTTAGATTATTCCACTTATCAAAATTTTTCAAAATCAGCACAGATGTTTGCTTTAACAATTTTATGGAAGGTTGCATGTCCATTGAACTGAACAAACAATTCCCATTTTTACTAACAGACTTAATTTTGATCTTTTCTTTTGCCAAAGCACATTTTAAGTTTTGAATAGTTTCATGAATTGGTCTATTAATGTACTTATTTCGCATGGGCATTATGTTATTAATATTTCAAGGGAAGGTAAACACATATTCTTCATTATTTATTTACTTATGATATAGTTCAGTTTACAAATAGACATTAAAATAGCTATTTCTATTAACTCACTCCATATCACCTCAAAAGATTTATTCACAATAACATTCACACTAAAACCCCAGACATTGACAACATGTCCAGTTTAGTTGAACACTACAACCAATTGTCACGTCAAGACAAATAGGTGTTTTCCCTTGATTTTTATTTTTACAAAATTTACAATACCAATATTAGGGTATTTTATTTTTAATTAAACCAACACAATTCATGTGAAACTAAGAACCACCATCCATGCCTTTAAAACATTCAACATAATGTAAACATTTCTCTTCATTGTCACAGAGAACTTTATCGCCACCTACCCAACGGGCATTTTAATGTTGTCATAACATTATTTTAAAATCTTCTAACATTTATACAACGTTGTATTTTGTAAAACCTTTGTCATTGAAATTAGTATTGAAGCCA
>JARUHE010336399.1:0-10662 GCA_031471125.1 Archaeomysis grebnitzkii | reverse complement strand
TAATAATTTCCATCTCACCGGCACGCTGGAAATATTTGTTGATGCAGGTATCATCGTCGTCCTCAAAAACTGGAACTGAAAAGCAAATCAATTTAACAACCATTAATTTTTTTAAATTGCTATAAAATAATGATTTAATATATATATAATATATATATAATATATATAAAATAATTATTTAAAAATTTGAAATGTTTTTCACAGCAATGTTTTCCATAAGGTGTATTGACACTATAACAAACAAAATGATGTAGTGATCCTACAATAATTCCATCTAATGCTGCAGAGATCCTACAACAAATCCAGTCATGTAGTGATCCTACAACAAATCGAATTTTTTTCACAAGATTTAGTGACCATATAACGAATCCAAATCATGTAGTGATCCTACAACAAATTGAACGTTTTTTCACAAGATGTAGTGACTCTACAACGAACTTAGATGATGTAGAGACCGTACAAGACATTAATTCAATGATTGAGTGACCCTACAACAAATTGAACTTTTTCACAAGAGGTAGTGACCCTTCAATAAACCCAAATGATGTACCTAGTTATCCTACAAGAAATCTATTCAGTAATGTAGTGATCCTACAACAAATCCAATGTTGTCACAAGATCTAGTGACCATACAATATACTCAATGATGTAGTGATAGTACAAGCAATCCATCCAATGATGTAGTGATCCTACAACAAATCGAATGTTGTTTTTCACAAGAGGTAGTGACCCTACAACAAACTCAATGATGTAGTGATCGTACAAGAAATACATCCAATGATGTAGTAACCCTACAACAAATCGAATGTTTTTCACAAGATATAATGACCATATAACATACTCAATGATGTAGTGATCGTACAAGAAATTAATCCAATGATGTAGTGATCCTACAACAAATCAAATGTGATTCACAAGATATAGCAACCCTACAACAAACACAATTATTTTTCCACAAGACGTAGTAACCCTACAACAAACTAAATGATGTAATGATCCTACAACCAATCCAAAGTTTTTCACAAGATGTAGTGATCTTACAATAAATTCAATGTTTTTCACAAGATGTAATAACCTTACAACAAATCCAATAGTTTTTACAAACTATAGTGGTCCTATAACAAATCCGATACTATTCATAAGATGTACCAAGTGAACATATCGCCTGCGAAAAGTTCCGTTTTTGTTCCGACATTTTCCTTAAATGTTGCGTTCCGAATTGTTTGCTGCTTTTATCAAGCTTTTAGACCTCGAATGTTTATGTGTCGAAATGTTGCCATTTGGAGGAAGATAAAAGCAGTATACATTTCGTAAAAAAAGGAAATGTCACATGTTTGTTACTTTTATCATGCTTTTTAGCCACCGAATGTCTATGTGTCGTCATTTTGCTATTTGGAGGAGAATAACATGCTGTTAAAAAATAAAGTATTATGTCAGTTGCTGTTATCCACCGAATGTCTATGTAGACATTTTGCTATGATCCTTATTGGTTTAAGACTAAAATTAAATTAACAGTATCCAGCTAGTTTATTTTTGTTGTTAAAAACCTTTTTAAAGAGAAAGCGAAATCACATTTCTTGAAATAATTATATTTATATCTATAGACAAATATTTGAAAAATTCTAAATTCTTTTTCTAGAGTTGACTGGCAATAATCATTGCAGGAATTAATGTAAACGAGTTGGCTAAGTCTTCGTTTTTGATAACTTTTGATTTATAAATTAAAATTTATAGTTTCATTTTTAAATATATCTGTATCGTTAACATATTTTTTGTTAAATTTAACCAATATCTATAAATAAAACTAAAATAAATCCATACAAATCGTTCGAACACATCATTTTCTTTATTTCAATTGTTGGCAACTTTATTTACCGGCGTTCCACAGAACAACATTGGGTGTTCAGTTTAAACCGATGCTGGGTCCAGAAAGGTTCTTCAAGGAAACGAAAATAATTATGACAAAATAGCAGGCGTTGTTTTGCTTTAAAAGGTTTTGAAATAGCACATGGGGTAGCTTGTATTGTGTTAGAATTGTTTTCTGATTTAAAATGTGAATTGAAACGGAGGTCATTTTGAAACAAAACAAGTTATCTCTTGCAAGAGGTAACTTGTACTAATTTGAAGTAGCTTTGGTTCTGAAATGCCTTAGTTTGTAGTTAAAATCACAAAACAGTTTTAACATGATATATGTTGCCTGATGTGTTGTTCTAAAACATTTGAAAGTGAAGTGGTTACTATTGAGCTAGGTAAAGCATACTTGTCTGCACAGAAACAGTTATTTTTCGTAAAGTTTTGGCAAGAAAAAGTAAAGTATGAACAAATAATCAGAAAGAAAAAGTAAAAATTCAGCAAGCAAGCTTTACTTTTTCCTTGCGTAAATTGTGCGAAATGTCGTAAAGTTTTCGTCCCTTGTCTGTATAGAAACCGTTAAAATTTGTAAGGTTTCGGCAAGAAAAAAGAAAGGTTTGAGTGAATAATCTGAAATAAAAAGTAAAAATTTAACAAGCTTTACTTTTTTCTTGTCTAAGTGGTGCGAAATTTCGTGAGGTTTTCGTCACTTGTCTGGTCACAGAAAGACTTACATTTGAGAGAGTTTAAGCAAGAAAAAAGTAAAGTTTGAGAAAAATTTTTGAAGAAAAAAGTCGTTTTAAGCAAGCTTTACTATTTTTTACTTAAACTGGGCGAATTTCGTGATTTTTAAGTAAGTTTTCGGCAAAGAGTTTGTTGCATTTCGCAAAATTTTAGCAAGAAAAATACAAAGTCTTAGCAACGCATCTCATGAAAAAAGTAAAAAGTTTCTTTTTACTTACTTATTCACATAATTTCTGAAACTGTAATCATACTTTCAGCTTCCGAAATGTTTCCTGCGCAATTATAGTCAACATAATAAAAATCCTTAACCAATTATCGTCAATATAATAAAAATCCTTAACCAATTACCGTCAATAAAATAAAATCCTTAACCAATTATTGTCAATATAATAAAAATCCTTAACCAATGATCGTCAATATAATAAAAATTCTTAACCAATTATCATCAATATAAAAAATCCTTAACTAATTATCGTCAATTTAATATAAGTCCTTAACCAATTATTGTCAATATAATATAAATCCTTAACAAATTATCGTCAATATAATAAAAATTATTAACCAATTATCGGTCAATATAATAAAAATCCTTAACCAATTATCGTCAACATAATATAAATCCTTAATCAATTATCATCAATATAAAAAATCGTTAACCAATTATCGTCAATATAATATAAATCCTTAACCAATTATTGTCAATATAATATAAATCCTTAACAAATTATCGTCAATATAATAAAAACTATTAACCAATTATCGTCAATATAATAAAAATCCTTGACCAATTATCGTCAATATAATATAAATCCCTAACCAATTATCGTCAATATAAAAATCCTTAACCAATTATCGTCAATATAATAAAAATCCTTAACCAATTATCGTCAATATAATAAAAATTATTAACCAATTATCGTCAATATAATAAAAATCCTTAACCAATTATCGTCAATACAATATAAACCCCTAACAAATTATCGTCAATATAAAAATCCTTAACAAATTATCGTCAATATAATATAAATTATTAACCAATTATCGTCAATATAATAAAAATCCTTAACCAATTATTGTCAATATAACAAAAATCTTTAACCAATTATCGTCAATATAATACAAATCCTTAACCAATTATTGTCAATATAATAAAAATGCTTAACCAATTATCGTAAACATAAACATTTGGTGGATTAATTAAGAAACGGTGTTATTTCACGCTTTAAAAACAAAGGATAAAAGAAAAAGAAAATTGAGGCACAAAAAAAACATTTAGGTAAAATTATATATAACATAAATTTATCCAACATCTTTAATGTTTTTATTTTTAAAATTTGATCACTAATCTGATTTCTTTGAAAGGGCTTTCTAGCATTTGATTTTTAAAACAAAAACACAATTTAACGAGGTTGATATTCAATATTTTCTAGATATTTCGGTGTTCACTGACCCCCTCTTCAATAAAAAATTGTTTTGATCGATTGTTTTTTTTAGAAAAATTTACCTTAATAGAAAATAGCATTAACATATACAGTATACTACAGCCTCATTTTTTAAAATTAATTTTATTGAAGCAACCATTCAACGAAAAGAATCCCTGAAGCATGTTCATACTTGGATTTTTTAATTGAAAAAGTCCCAAATATGAACATGTCTCCGGGATTATTTTCGTTGAATGGATTCTTCCATAACATTATTTTGAAAATGTGAAGCTCTAGTATGTTATGTATGATAATGTTACTTTCTATTAAAGCCAATTTTTCTAAAAAAATCGATCAGAACAATTTTCTCGTTAAATTGTGTTTATATTTTGATAATCTGTTTTACTTGAGTTAAAAAAAGTGTATTCAACATTTAATCTCTTTTGTTTTAGCATTGATGTGCTTACTTATAGTTTATACAAAACCATGCCCTTAAGTTATTTTGACAAGCATAAACAAAAATCCCTACACATTTCTCGAAGATCAAACCAACGTTAGACTGAAAGGTAATCTTCAGTTTTACAAAGTTTTGATTGTGTTCAGAAAGAATTTCAATTATTGGAGAAACACCAAAATAATTCGATTATCTAAAATAAACCAACTGAATATTCTCTAAATAAGAAATTAAACACATAGTTTATTTTCCACCACCATGTTGTAATTGATCAAACTTTTCATAATTGTTATACAAATTAAACTAACATTCTTACTCTCTCAAAATAGTGAAATAATGTGTGACATAGAAAAAGAGATTGAGAAAAAGAGATTAAGAGTAAGAGATATAATTATCCAAGAAAAACATAACAAATATTTAAAACCATGAATTTAATTTCCCAAAATTTAAATGTTTACACGTCCATCCAATAAATATATTTTGTTTCATATAAAAACGCTTACAAAGTTTAAAAATGTTTACAAAGCTAAAGTTAAATCCTTAACGGAGAATTTATGGTTGGTGTCTTAAGGTGAATAATATCGATCTATTGTGAATTTTTTTTTCGAATGTGAGAGTATTTGTCGACTCATCTTTAACCTTTTCCAGGCATCTACATGCGACTGCAAGTTAGTGTTTTGGTATGTTACATAATTATCCTTGTGTATGTTCTCATATTGATAAGAAAATCTCGCCATGCTCATGCATGCATCAATTTATCCTATAATTGATATTACAACTTTCGATTTACATTCTTCCCTAATACAATATTGAAACCATTACAAAACTACATCTTTACATTAATTACATGTTCATCTAAGTCTTCTCTCAATTACTCTGTTCTTATAAAGTCGCATTCTTGGCCAAACTTTTCTTGATTTAAATCACATTGACAAAATCTTATATGATTTTTGTTGAGTCAAGAAAAATTGATTCACTAAAAATCGTATAACATTGTGTCAATGTGATTTTAATAAAAAAAAATTGGTTTCAAATCGAATCAGCTTTGGTCGTGAAAGCGGTCAAGTTTGCATTTGTTTCCTGTGGCTCAACATATTCAATTCAAAATATAATTCAATGGTTCCATGTCTTTTGCATGAAAATATACCTCAAATACTGAAAGATCTCAGCTGTTCCTAGAACAAAACTGAGAAAAATAAATGACAGCATTCTCAGTAAACGGCTCAATAATGTGAAATGAACTTCAATTGGGTTTGTTTTTAAAAAAAATAAATACTGACCCATTTATGATATTTTAAACTTCTTTTTCTTAAATTGTTTTTTTTAATGATTTGGATTTTCTTTTCTGGCAATTTTTAGCAGCGCTTTGAAAGTTTGTAGAAAATTAAAAGTTCTATAAAAGTGTGATTTAATGCTATGGACATACTGCAAGGTTTACTGCAAATAATATGAAGATTAATTAATTTTTACCAACTAACAATAAATATATTTTTTCCTATACTTTCATATTTTAGAAATATTATATGTTTTTAAGCTCTGCGACATCCATATTATCATACAATAAACTTCCACTTATTGTTTTGGGTTTCAATGACCCACTGGCGTTTCTGAGCAGCATTTATTCCCTTACTCCCGCAATGTTTCGTGCAATGGTTTAATTATTTCAGTCATAATGTTTCGTCAATGTTTTAATTATTTCATGCATAATGTTTCATTCAATGTTTTAATTTTTTTATTGCAATGTTTTGTTTAATAATTTAATGTTTTGGATTACACTGTTTCGTTCAATAGTTTATTTGTTTCATTCATAATATTTCATTGAAAGTTATAATTCTTTCATCACAATGTTTTGTTTAATAATTTAAGCCTTTCACTCAGAATGTTTCGTTCAATAGTTTAATTATTTTATTCACAATGTTCTGTTCATTTTTTTAGATCTTTCATTCATTATTTTCAGATAACTCTCTATTTCTTCATTCACAACGTTTAGTTCAATGTTTAAATTCTTTCATCCACAATATTTTATTTTTATTCACATTTTTTCGCTCAACATGTTTTATTTTGCATCTTTAGTAATACACAATAAATATATATCAACCTATCTTCTGATGTATTACAATACAAGTTAACCCCCATGTCCATTTTTCCATTCTTAAGCATATCTCCAGTAACATTTAATAAGACCTGTATTACTTTGATGAACAATATCTTTGACAACAACCACAAAAACATTATATTGTTATTATTGAATTGTGTTATTGCATTACATTATTATATAAGTTTATTTTAATACACTATAACTATAACAACAACAACAACAACATTATATTATTATATTATGTTATTCAATAAACATTATCTTTAGCATCAAGAACAACAACATTAACAAAATTGAACGATTAAACATCATAAAATGTATTTATTTTTTAGTAATACATTTTTGAATTTGGTGTTATTAGTTCTTGTTTATTGTTATTACTATTATTTTTATTATTGTTCATTTTTAACATAATTATTATTTTTTGTATTATTATTGGATATTATTATCATTATTATTTATTAGTATTTTTATTGTATATTTTTATTATTATTTTGTGTTAGTATTAGTATTAATGTGTATATGTTTCCATTTTTTTTATATACAGTATTTGAAATAACTTTAAATAATTAAATAGTCAATATTAATTTAAATAATTGTTAGTATTAAAAAAATGCCCATCCTTAAAACAAAGAAACATGTTCAGAATATATCCTTGAACTGACTTTAGGGCAATTCCAGGACACATCACCCAAAGCATAACACCCTCACCTCTTCGATTTTCGTGAAAATTGGCATATAGGTTACAAAAAATAAGATTCTCAATTTTTTTTAATTTTGACCAATGGGTCAAAAGTAACGGCCAAGGCAATATTCGGGTCAAGCGTTGGCCTCGCCCTTGACCGAAGGCTGTAACTTCTTTCCTATTTATTGTCTATAGGTAAAATTATATCAAATTAAGCAGAAAAACATGAGGATTCCGAAAATACTGATGTTTTTAATTTAAATATGAAAATAAAAAAGATGTAATCGAAATAAAAATGTAAATCAAATTTGACACTTTGGCTAGAGTAAAGTAACCTATGTGCCAATTTTCAGGAAAATCGAAGAGGTAAGGGTGTTATGCTTTGGGTGATTTGTCCTGGAATTGCCCTAACTTTAGTGCTTGACCCAAGAAACGTGAATCAAAATCAAAACCCAAAGGCACACAGATCATTGCCATAAAACCTAAAACAAACTATCGTTGTATTAAAGTTGTGTCAAAGCTGTATTGAAGTTGTATTAAAGTTGTGTTAAAATTTTATTGAAGTTGTATTAAAGTTGTGTTAAAGTTGTGTTAAAGTTGTGTTAAAGTTGTTTTAAAGTTGTATTCAAATATTTGTAAAGCTGTATTAAAGTTGTATTAAAGTTATGTTAAAGTTGTATTAAAGTTGTGTTAAAGTTGTGTTAAAGGTGTTTTAAAGTTGTGTTAAAGTTGTTTTAAAGTTGTATTGAAGTTGTGTTAAAGTTGTGTTAAAGTTGTTTTAAGGTTGTATTGAAGTTGTATTAAAGTTGTGTTAAAGTTGTTTTAAAGTTGTATTGAAGTTGTATTAAAGTTGTATTGAAGTTGTATTAAAGTTGTGTTAAAGTTATTGAAGTTGTATTAAAGTTGTGTTAAAGTTGCATTGAAGTTGTATTAAAGTTCTGTTAAAGTTGTGTTAAAGTTGTTTTAAAGTTGTATTCAAATATTAGTAAAGTTGTATTAAAGTTGTATTAAAGTTGTATTAAAGTTATGTTAAAGTTGTATTGAAGTTGTGTTAAAGTTGTATTAAAGTTGTATTAAAGTTGTGTTAAAGTTGTGTTAAAGTTGTTTTAAAGTTGTATTGAAGTTGTATTAAAGTTGTATTAAAGTTGTATTAAAGTTGTATTAAAGTTTTGTTAAAGTTGTTTTGAAGTTGTATTAAAGTTGTGTTAAAGTTGTTTTAAAGTTGAATTAAAGTTGTGTTAAAGTTGTATTGAAGTTGTATTAAAGTTGTGTTAAAGTTGTTTCAAAGTTTTATTCAAATAGTGTTAAAGCTGTATTAAATTTATATTAATTAGTATTGAAGTTGTATTAAAGCTGTATTAAAGCAGTATTAAAACTGTATTAAGCTGTATTAAAGCTGTATTAAAGTTGTATGCAATTTGTATTAAATTTATATTAAATTGTATTAAGTTGTTTTAAAGTTGTATTAAAGTTGTATTAAAGTTGTATTAAAGTTGTATTAAAACTGTATTAAAAGTATATTAAATGTGTACTAAGCTGTATTGTCCAAAACTATATTCATCATGTAATTATTAATGGTTCATTTTTGATTTGCTTGCAAAATTAGTGAATCTGAAGCAAGGCTTGACGATAAACTAATTGACACATTTAATAACAATTAAACTATTTAATAGAATCACATTTTTTATGGTCAACCAATTTTATAAATCTGTTTTAAACGCAATTTGTGTTTTTAATCAAGCTGTTACGTGTTTGATTAATGTGTTTTAGTGGGTTGTTATTCTATAAACATGTTGACTTGATATTTAATAAATATATTTAATAAATATTTAATAAATTTGTAATAAATAATGAATAACTATATTTATTAAATATATTTAATAAACATTTAATAAATATATTTAATAAATATTTGATAAATATTTAGTAAATATATTTAATAAATATATTTAATAAATATATTTAACAAATATATTTAATAAACATTTAATAAATATATTTAATAAATATTTAATAACTTTATTTAATAACAATTTAATAATTATCAATAATTGAATTTTACACAAACAAAACAATTAACAAAACAAACAATCAAACCTCAACAAAAACATTAAAGACTGTAAAACTGAGTTTAAAATAGTCTTTGTCTACTAAAGTTACTCTAATGGAGTCTGATTATTTTTTTTTGTATTAATAAAGTCGTATTTTCGACCGCACTTTCTCTTGATTCAATCAGCTTTTTTATGATTCAATCACATTGAGACAATTTTATTCAATTTTGATTGAATCACAAAAAGTTAACGGAATCAAGAAAACGTGCGCCGAGAACACGTTTTTGAAAACTTCTTTTGTATCGATGGTCAAACATATCTGAACTGGTGTTAGATATTTTCCACAGAGATTTTTGCAATGCTCCGGAGCGGTCATATTTGCTGTCCTTAAAATGTCTAGGAGTACTTTGGGGGAACTTCAATTTTTTTATGGAGGTCCCGCTGTGTGGAATAAATCAACTGTGAAGGCGCAGAGTTTGCCTGTTTTGAGTGCAAGTAAGAATTCCTTAAAACTATCTGTTCTGAATATATACTAAATTGTTGTGTGGAGAAGTTAGTTCCAGGTTAACGTATGTAACAGAAAAATGTAAAATGTATGAAGTCTTGTGAGGATGTATGTTGTATGCAGCTGTGTACTATATGAAGATGTATGAATATTTATATTATGAGATCTATTTAATAGTAAGATGTAAAGCACTGTAGATAGAAAACTTTATACTTTTTAAAAACGCCTTAGAACAGATGTAATTGTAATTGTTGGAACTTCTCTTTTTTTCGTCAGGGAAGTTGGATTGGTCGGTATTTGGAAGGGTGACCATCTTGCAATGCCAGAATTGCTGGCAAATAGGCAAAGAATGTGCAATGCCGTCATTGGGAACAAATTATAAATAAAAACATTGTGACAAAAAAACGGAAAAAAAATGTTGGTTCTGCAATAAACAATAATTGATTAACGTTTACTGTCCAAATGGAACGAAACTTAATTGTTTTACCACAAAACAACTTTAATCTCAAAAAACAGGAATTTCGTTTTTCTTTTCCAACATTGTTCCAGTGATTGGTAACCATGGTGATTAATCATATAACAAAATTGGTAACAATAGTGACTAGTCACATAAACATGATTGGTAACAATGGTGACTAGTCATATAAACATGATTGGTAACCATAATGACTAGTCATAGAAACATGATTGGTAACCACAGTGACTAGGCATAGAAACATGAATGGCAATCATGGTGACTAGTCATATAAACATGATTGGTAACCACGGTGACTAGTTTTAGAAACATGTTTAGTAACCATGGTGAATAGTCATATAAACATGAGTGGTGTCAACAGTGACTAGTCATAGAAAC
>JARUHE010336388.1:0-10662 GCA_031471125.1 Archaeomysis grebnitzkii | reverse complement strand
GTACCCATGATTTTTGATTTCGTGTTTCTATTTCTTGTAGTGCAGTTTCAATTGCAATTAGTTCAGCAGTGTAAACAGCATGGTTGTTACAACCACATATATTCATATGTACAGTAAGACATATTAAGCATATTTCTCAAACCAGTTGCCGGACTTATGTTTTGGGCAATGTTTAGTTTTGAGATTGGGTGTTAGATGGCTTTCACGACCTTAATAAAATAAACCAAAAGAACACGATGAACAAACTGAATATCTGAAGTGTTATTACGGCAGCACTGTTCAATTTGGACGCTATCATATATAGGGCAGCTTCAAAAGCATATAGTTCCACTGTGTATATTGTTGCTCCACGAATTGTCAAAAATGACAGATGGTTCTAATAACAAAAAAAGAGGATCAAATAAAAACAAATGAAACATCCATTTAATTAAAACTACAAGCTTTCTATCAATACAGAAAAACCATGACATGGCAAATTTCCCAAAATTATATAACTAAGAAAAAACTCTTTTTAAGATATTCAAAGACATTCATTTGTTGTAAGCAATTTAGTTCAAACATTTACATAGGAATTAAAATGAAAATTATTTATTGATAAGGCAATGTTACATTACAAAATTATTGTAAATTTCCAGTTCTATTATAACAATGAATTTTGATTATCTTAAAAAGATTTCAATCAAGTGTAATATTGAAGTTGGACCAAATTAAACTTGTAGTGAGAAGGGGAAATAGTGTTAATAATAACTAATTTGTCATAAAAGAAATTAAAATGTTAATTTTCATTATAACTAATTTCTTTAACAGCTAATTCATCAAAAATATTTGCACAAACATACATTAGAATAATTTTTTTTGATTAATATAATCAAGTAATCCAAAATATCTAACTTATAATATATTCACTTACATTATATCAAATACATAAGGTTTATATGGTACAGTTATTATCAAAATAAATATTATGGTTGTACAAAGATTGCTGCCAAAACTTCAATGAATTACAAATATTTATAATTGTACATCAATTTTTAAATCACTTACCATGGTTACATATAAAAATATCAGTAATTCAAGTTTTAAAAACCATTACATTCTCCTCAAATTTTACCAATTTTTCAATTTACTTTAAAATTTAAATATAAAAGCTATGCTCCTTTTCCTCAGCAGCCACAGCCAAATTGCTAAGTTTTTTAGATTTAGTCAACACATGAGAAGTAGAATGACAAAATTGATTTATCAAAGAAAAGTCACAATGTATTTTTAATTTGCAGGTAGCTTTTAATGTTGCGATGTAATTATTATTTGCATCTATTTAGTGGCAACAAAAACAATCTAATATTGTCATTTTCATTCTCATGTACAAGAATTTACTCATCTATGCAGGTTTTCTCTACTATGTTTGAACGAGTTTATCTCGGCTTTTCACCAACAGAGCATTATTTTGCTTCATTTTTGTTAAAAGTTCTATTTTTAGGACCTCTTATATCCTTTAAGATATTGGAACAAACAACTTTACTCAAATTGTGAGGAAAAAATCTAGTCCTTTTTGAAAAATGTTAACAAAAATAAAGCAGAATACTGTTATTGAAATGAGGTCTGTGCTTGGAAATAGTTGGAGTAACTTGCACATTGAGTATAATTATGTACCTAAAAAATTCAAAGCATTTGGATTAATTTAATTTTTTTTAGGAACAACTGTGAATATACTTTCACATCAACAAACTCTAGGTTGTTTATAATTTGCTGTTCAAACTACAAAAGTCAAGCCTTATACATGTGTACTATCACCCAATAAATAAGTCCTCTCTTCAACTGTAAGACTACTTGAAATACAGTTTTAAAATACTCAATCAGCTTTATAAATAAAAACAGAAACATGCTTATTTATGTGTCAATGCTTTTCAACAACCAACAAAGAAACTTAAAACTGTATATATGCATAACTTTCAGTTGAATGGATGCCTTATTTCTTGGGTGATAAAGATAGATTACTAATGTAGTTTGTAGAGTAAATTCTCAACATCTAGGAGTGACAGTTGAAGAATGCAAATTTATAAAAAAACTAATAATTTTTCATTCAAATTAACAATATTACATTAGGAAAATCATTATATATTTTGAGCTCTGAAATAATCCTACAAGCTTTATCAACTTGGCTGCATTGCCATATGAAAAACGTTGTATTTTATAGATAGAACATATACAACAAAAAAGTTAAAAAAAAGCCAAGAATTTATTTTTATTTTTGTAAGTTTATTGAAAAACCAAACAATGAAAAATCTGGTTTGGTATTGGTGGCAATTGCAGAGTTGTCCAATCAACTCGTCTTTTTTATGATAAGGACAAACATGGTTGCTCGGAGGGTGCCAGTTTGGGCATTCTCACATTGCACCATAAAACCAAGTAATTTGGAAAATGGTCGTATAATCTTGAGCACCAAAGTAAAGAAAACTTTCTAATTGCCAAGACCATCATCGTGATTTAGGTTTAATCTATCAACCATGAGATACACTCAGATTTACAGATTATTGTAAATTGATTTCTCACTTTTAAATTTTATTATTACTCCATATAATTTTGTAAATCAATGGAATAAAAAATGAACAAATAATTTCAATTAAATGTAGTTATATTTCATAAGAGGATAAAATTGTGTCATATACATCCCTGATTATCATAAATTTGCTATAAAGTATAATTTTTCCTGTTTCTGTTATAAAGTGCATTTTTCCTCTTTTTACAATATTACCTGAACCAAGGTATAAACACATTAGTAAATCTTGATTTACAAGTCTCAAATTGATTGAGCAATTGTATGTAGCTTGGGATGGGGTTTATTTTTGCGCCCAAATTCTATTCGACAGTGCATTTGAAAACCGTGGCACATATCAAATTATCAGATTATTAACTGACAATCACAGGCAGTCACCTATTGAAGTACTAACCAGATAAGTTTTCGCTCTGGCAAAAAACAACACTTTGGAGCATTATTCCAAAATAATAATAAAAACAAATTTAATTTTAATAGTTGAACAAGTTTTATTGAGACCATAATTTTAATAACGAAATGATAATCCCTAATTTTAAATCTTTAGATTGCATAAACTTTTAGAACTATTTGCATACTAACTTTTCGGCACATTTTTCGTTTTCAAAATTTTCTTCATTTAAAATAAAAGAAAGTTCATTCAAATAAATACTTATGCTGCTATTAAAATAAATTACATGAACATTATAATTAAAGCTGCCATCACAATTTGTCAACAGTAATTTCAAGATTCTGGAGTATTAAATGCAATAAATTTATCTATGTCGATAAAATATAAAATATATAAATAATGAAAATATAATAAACAAAAAAATACACATAAAAACACAGTATAATTCAACTTAAATGAAAGATTTGTCATTTGATCGCATAATATAAACTAGAATTATTTGATACAAGTGTATGACTACAAAAAAAAACAATAAACAAGATTTAATTTACTCCAATAAACATATTGTATTGACCTTTAATCCAGTGAAAGTGAATGGTGAACATACTATCTTAAAAACTTGAAGGAGTGAACTAAATCATTATTGTCATAAGGACTGAAATACATCAACAACCATCATTGTGTGGGACTTGTACGTACACCCCTTCAGGCTATAGATGGTACTGATTACACAGGGAAATAAAACTTATTTTCATGGACTAAGTTCAGACCTGTTCATGGAAATGATGTCCCTTGAATTAAAAACAACAATTGTTTTTTCTAGCAAGTCTATCACAACTTTTAGTACATAAATGTGTATAAAGTTTTTAGATGCTATCCAATGCACAATCATATTTGCAAGAACTTCCACTAGACAATGAATAACTTGTAGTTTATGTTATACATTGCTAAATTTTACATTTCACTGAACTATATTAAATTTTCATCAAATACTCCTGCAATGTTTTCTTATAAAATACATGTTGTGGGCATTAATATATTGTTATCCATCATATGGATCAACACAAGTAAGGAAACCTATGTTATTACAATATGGGTTGCCTCACTATTGTTGATCCATATGCACTATGTATGACAAATTTGACAAAGAAATCACTATTTTATGATGAAAACAAGCACAAGTAAATGCTTTGCATTAAAAATGCAAAAATGTTTCCAAACTTGTGTCATTGTTGAGTACAATTCTATTTTATATATTTTTTCAATATTATATGTTCTGAGGGAAAATTCAACTCACATCTGAGAAAAATATTCACATTTCTCTTTCTATAATTTCATATAAACTTTCAAAAAAAAATCTAACTTAACCATGAGATTCATGAAAAAATGCCAGAGTTGCTAAGCCCCTATGACAGGTATTTAAAATAATATAAATTTTTAAAAACATTGGTATTCAAGTTCTGCCAATTGTTCCAGATAAACTTTTTTCTAAATCATGAATATAATGAAAAAATGGCAAAGTTCACAAACTCACTTAAAAAATGAATATTTTAATACATAAATACTGATTTAAAAAAAAACTTTAGTTATGTTTTTATTTTCATTTAAGCAAAACTTATTGTAAAATTGATTTGAAAAATGACAAAATTTAGTAAAATAGTCCACAAATCATTCGTTACCCCAACAGCAATCAGAAGTCTTTCAGACTCAGCTTAATAGTTATACAGTCAATAGACATATAGCAAGTTTCAACTATTGAGTAATCAAAAATGAGGAACCTTGATCTTTCTCCGTTTTTATTTGCCCGAAAGTTGAAAGCGGTTGTTTTTTAACATAAAATAGTGACTTTTTGTCTTATAAAGAACATCAACAAAATTTAAGATGAAAAATATTGCAGGAAATATTCATAAAAATCCCTGCAACCAGTAAAAATACAAAGTTTTCAGATAAATAAAAAATATCCATCAAATGAAAGCAGTCGAAAATACATTTGCACATAAAATGTGATCTAATTGCTATAACTAGTCTAGAATATAAAACAATGTTACACAAATTTATGTATTATAAAGTGTGCAAAAGAATGGCAAAGAAAAACAATTAGCTATAATTTAAAACTAGACTTCAAAACGAAAAACTGATACTTTTGGACTCCCGTGATCTAAAATTATCCAAGAGTAAGTCACAAATATTGTTATTTAGCATTTAAGAAATGTTAAAAAAACACTGGATGTAAATTTTAACCAAACTTCAGAAATAAATTGTAATGTGAAAGTTGCTAAGCAAGTTCTAATTTGTGACAAAGGAGTAATTCGGCCTCAGATTTAATTGTCAATTGCCATTTTTCATAGTTTATTGTTTGTATATTTAGGACATAATTTTATGAAAAATACAAAGTTTGTTACTTTTTGCTGGGTAAGACTTTACTCATGCACAACTTAGAATCACAATTTTAATGCTACCAACAAAAATAGTATATGGTTTATTGTTGAGAAATTTAGGAAATTCCTTTAAATTATGAATAAGGTATAACCATATATAGTCATTATAAGAGTAAAAACAATAAAGGCCAAAAACTATTATTTTTTAATTTTAATCTCATCATCTGACCAATGATTTCAGCCCCTTTTGCCCATCAAGACTAATTTTTAACAGTACAAAACGCACGCCTCGATTGTCACAATAATTCAAGACGTCAAAATATGGACCGAAAAACAGCTTTTCCTTTAATTGGGCTAGAATTTTTGGATAGCAGTCAAACTTAACAGATAAACATAAACAAATCTAATCTTAAAGAGAAATTAATTTGGTACGAAACTAGAAAGAAGTGAACATAAACTATCTTAAATTAAAAACTGCATAGCCACACTACTGGAACATTTCAGAAAACAAGCCACAAGATCAACGACCTGTCTCAATAGATATGTACGCACGCATAGCTTAACGAGATGTAATCTTCTATTTCGGAGAATCGAGAACTACTTAATATAAAAATGATGTTTTATAGTATAAACATACTTTTTAAAACTATAAACTTGTACTTTTTCAAATTTGAGATAATAATTTTGATCAACTGTATTTAGACAAAATTTTCACACTTTTATTCTTTTCTAAAAATATTAAGATTTTTCACTTGGCAATCAACACCTTAACAGTTTCTTGTAATACCAGTGATACATAAGTTTAATGGTTTATTCAATCTTACATAACAACAGTGATACAAATCAAGTTAGTTTATGTTTTCAATATATGTATGCAGGCAAATATTTTCCTGTATAAATTTATTAACTTGATCTGTATCACTGGTGTTACATAAGATGGAATAAGCCATTGGAGTTATGTATCACCGGTGTTAAAAGAAACAGTTAAAGTGTTAACAGTTGGTATTTAAATTTTCTCCAGTGGATTTTTCAATATTCTTATGTAAAAATAACTGAATAATACAAATATGATACTCATTAAAATCCATTTTAAGATGTTCATTGTATTTTTATAGAAAAAGATAGAAGTTATTATAATAATTTTAGTCTAGCTCAGGGGTGGAGAAACCATCACCTATAGTCTAAACCTTTGGAGACTTAGAAAGATAACTTACTTTTAAAAATGGATTGTATAGTTTAATAAGGTTAAATTTTATTTTTACATAATAATATAAAACACCAAATGCTTAAATCCAAGGTACTCCTGATTTTGTGACTGCAATACTTTCTATTTTATGAAAATATTTGACAGGCAGTTCAAATGCAAAACTAAATGATGAGTCAATGCTACAGGTTTTTCATCAAGACAAATCCACACTTCAGCTAATAGATAATTTTTACAATGTAAAAACTTTGCCTACTTACTCGTAGCAAAATCATTTTTAATTTGTTAATCTCTTCAATAATAATAATAAAAATAATAAATAAAAATACTTAGTATATATATCTGTATCAATAAAAAAAACTAATTTAAACTATAATAATATTGAATGGAACCACTGCATTTGTTATTTGCTGAGTCTACACATAATATTGATAAAAAAACAAATAAATTTGAATTGAAATTCACAGCCATTTAGCAAAAAATAAAAGAAATGCTGAAAATAAACTGCCAATGCTTTTGAAGACGTTACAAAAAGTTTGTCAATAAATGCTTTCGACTGCAATACAAGAAATTCTAAAACTATTATGCTTGCATAAACATGAAAATATTTCTCACAACTACTATCACCATCATCTATTCAGAGCTCACTCTACAAACCACATCTTACGGTTGTATCATTTCAAGAACAACCTTTGAACAAATGCTATTAACAGCATTGAAAACTTAATAAATCTTGAAACATAATTTTTTAAAATGAAATTGTGAATTATTGTTATATTTATCACAGTTTGAATGTTCCATCATATGGTCGGATTATTCAAATTAACCAGATGGTATCGATTTTGAAACATTAGTATCGAGTTAATTCCCATCCGATCAATGTTAATCCAGACCAAGAATTGAGATACATCCATTTTTCACTCAAGAGCAATACAGACAATGGTTGTGGCCAACAGTTGCTGCTGTGTTCAGCTAAACTGGAGACAGATGCAAGTTTTTGCATATGTCTAGTTGTGCTGAGTCATGTCTAGCTATAATCCCACCATGAGTCAGAGCATTCATAGATGTATGTATATATATAAATAAATATGTATTTATTTAATTTTAGTACTTTTATAACTGGGTCTAAAATAAGTATTTGTCTATTCTTTTAGTACTTTCATAACCGGATCTAAACTAAATACATTTGTTGATTTTTACATTTAGTACTTTAAGAGCTGGGTCTAAACTAAGTAATTGTTGATTTATTTTTATTTTTAGTACTTTTAAACTGGGTCTAAACTAGATATTTACCATTTTTTTAATCAAAGTGTTGATTAATTTTAAATGTTGGTGTTGTGGCAAACTTCTGAACACATAATGACTATAATTTGCTATAATACTGTATTGTTTCAAGTTCTTTCATAACAATAAATTACAGTTCACTGTATTGCAACTTTTTGCAAAGTTTTTTTCGAATCAAACACCTATTAAAATTTTTCAGCTAAACACAGCTAAACAGAGATGCAAGCTTTGACCACAACCAGTATCAGTGGGTTGTAAGATCTTAATAACCAAATTATGTCTGCCAATTTATTGCTATGAAGAATAAATAACTTTGTATGTCATAAAGGGTTAATAGTCACCTGCACTTTATTCTGTTTGACAGAAATTATACAATATTAACCTTTCCTTAAAAGAAATTGTATAAAAAAAATAGAATTCGTTTGTACGATCAACAACTAATTTTAGCTTGTAAAAAGAAACATTTGATTATATTTACAGCTCTACAATGAAACTGTACGGTTCATCCCTTTGGCTCATATAATTATAATTTTGACATACATATGCAAAACTTATTAGAAATGATTTTACCAGTATAACTTAACAAGAACTGAGTATAGATGGGAGGGAAGATAGCAACAAGTTTTTTTAACAATTCAAACTTTCAAAAAATTGGTATCGTCCTCAAAAGGAGATGAACAAATTATTACAGCCAACAATTTTTGATGTTTTACAAACTGTTAAGATTTACAAAATGGTACCAACATTTGTACTAAAAAGAATAAATGGTACCATTTCTAGAACTCATAACATTAGGTCAATGTTTTCTTTAGTGTTGATAAAAACATTAAAATCCAATACAATTAAGTTGTTTAGATAAATCGCAATGGCAAAATTCAATAACCTTACGTTTAAACTTAAAATTAATTGTAAATATTAAAAAAACTCAAACAATAATAGATTTTTAATCCAGAATAAATAAAAATAACTTTAAACTAAAAAGAAATACCAACCAACTGAGAACAAACAATCCAAACCAACGAACAGATTTGTTTTTGTTCAGTATAAGCATGTGCTAAAATGAGGGCTTGCCAGTCTTAACCACATTAGAAGATATCCAATCATAGTGAAGAAAAAAATTCCAAAATGTCAGGTTAGTGTACATTGATTAATTGTGATGTAATCTAGCATATATATATGTTAAACCAATTGAAAACAAAATAGGACATTTGGAATTAAAAGAAAATATAAATTTAAAGAAATAGAAAATGAGATTAAATAACACTACATCAGTGTACAATCTTGAAAAAAACATAAACCAGCATTTCATTGAACCTTTACCCTTGTCGAATTAAAAATTTAGTCATTGTTGAGTGGACATTAGCATACATTATTCAAAGGTTTTCAGTGGTACAAGAAACATGATATGTTGGACATGATATAAAAACAACGATTATGTCATAATACTTAAAAAGATTGCACATACGCACAGAAATGCTCAACAAAGATTAAAAAGCTATACAGCAATGGATTACTCCCTTATAGAATGAATGAAAATATATATAAATGAATGAATGGGCCTAGCACCCTGTGGGTTATCCCATTATAGATCACTTCACCTTAGATAACAATGGGAACCATATGAGGGGTCACAAGACAGAGTGCCAAAATCCATTTTTTAGCTGAGAGGTGAGGTACCACTCTACGAGTTACTCTTGATTATTGTTATTAGTTATTTGTGGAATGGTGTTTTTCCAAAGTAGACTGAATATTTTTGATTTTAGAAAAATGATCATTTAACATAAAGAAAATATTTTTTTCTAAAACTTGAATTTATTGAAAGAACTCCATTTATAGGTTGTTTGTGATATGTAGGTTTTTCAAACATGGACTAAATAATTCTTTTTAATTTTTAAGTTCAAGCAATGATCATTTTATATGCATTATGAATGATATATCTTGAATACATATTTTTTAAAAATGTGAGTATTGAAATAACTACAATTTTGTATGAACTGAGCAATGATTTTATAGGTCTCCGCTATAAACACATATGGTTTAATTTGAAGGAGGACATTAACTTTAAGCATTTTTCTGTTTTGATTGCAGAAATAAACTTGTTTAAGACAATTCTTTGGTTTTGGAGGGTAAAATAAAACTTTAAACAGCAAAATGTTCAAGATTTTTGGCACACTGTCACAAGGTATACAATGGTAAAAGGTGTCAGTAAAATTTTACAAATAGGTTAGTAAGATTTTACCAAGATGTTGGCAAGATTATTATTATTAATGGCCACCCAACTAGTTAAATGGTTATTATAGATCCTAAGATCTTGGGATTTTTGCCAAAAAAATATAGTATTTGTTCGACAATGATACAGTTCAGATAATCAGGTTTGGGTAAAAAAAAGTTGAATAATTTAATTAGATAGGAGATGATGTAAACTTGAATCTAAATTTGAGGAGAAAATGTTTAAAGGTAGTTACTTTCATTTGGTCCTAGTGGACCAGGCTATATGTGCAGTTTCATCACATTCACTGCCTGGGTCGGGTTTTCCCTCACTTTGAGGGCTTTGTGTGTTATTGCTTTTACAAGATCAAGAGGTCTCTGTTGTAACAAAAATGTTTAAATATTTTTCTTTCAAAATATAAGTTTATCATTCATATCCAAGTTCAGAAATCTATTTCTAACTTGTGAACTCCCCGAGAATGTTATACAAGTATAACTAGCCATCTGTGGATTACTGTTGAGCAAGCATTTAGAAAATATAAAAATAAAAACTAAACTATTCATGGTAGATTTTTTTTTTTTTTTTTTATTATTATAGAATATTATACAGCACATTAGCTACAATGGCAAAGAGCGCTGTTCTGTG
>JARUHE010336377.1:0-10662 GCA_031471125.1 Archaeomysis grebnitzkii | reverse complement strand
ATATATCTATATATATGTTATATGTTTATATATACATATGTATGTATATGTATATATATGTATATGTATATATAGATATGTGTATATGTTTTTATACATATATATATATATGTGTATATATATAAATGTGTGTATATGTATATATGTGTATATAAAGTCATAAGATGCCTAGCGTATTTAGTATTATATAACGAAATATAAATCAATAAATTTACTTTTTTGAAATGAAAACAATTTTTGCAACCCTGTCCTAGAGATTTTTAAGACGACAATGAAGACAAACAAAAAATAGAATTTAGTTTTAATCTTTACGTAAAATGTAATAAAACATTATTGTATAGGTTACCCACTTTACATTCAAAGCCAGATAAAGTTTATGTGAACGTGAGTTAATACATAAGTGATAATACTCACAATAAAACAAACCAGCTTGATCTGCGAAAGGTCCGCCATCCATTAACATAATTTGAGCGGGCAATGTATTTTCATTTTTCATAAAACTAATTTAGGAATTGAACTAACTTAGTTTTTATCTAACATTCGGACTTTTATAAGGAAATGTTTTAATTTTTGTTTAAATTATTTATAAAAGCGGTTTATGTAAAGCTATAAAAATAGTTTATTTGCACTCTTAAAAAATTAATTTGCCTAGGCTATGTCACTAACTTCACGTTGATAGAGTAGCCCATGATATAATAACTTACGCGTGTTATTATATCATTGACTAGCCTATAGGGCCTAGTGAGCTCTAAACTTAAGCCGGGTACCCAGCTTTATCGGGTAGTTAACCAACGGCGAGGCAAACGGATACAATAGCTGTTATCTCAAAGATTATAAATTTGTGTGAAAACTTTATTTAGTGAAAGTTGTTTAGAATGTATATTTAATTATTTTATTCTAGATAAACATGCTTGTAAAATAAAAAATAAGAAAGATGGTTTGCCAAATCTTGCAAATAAAAACGTTTTTATTTAAAAAGCCTTAAATTTTAGAAAATAAAAGTTTATTCCGTAATTCTTAAAATTAAAAGGCCGACATTTTATTCTAAACAAACATTGCTCAAAAGTCACTAATTAAAAACTTTTATGACACACCACTTTTTGTCTTATTTCGAAAAGTATCCTATATATAGAGCTACGCTACTACGTACGCACGCTCGATAAAAAAATGAATGAAAAACGAACAACTGAAACCTTTTTTAAAGGGAATGGTCAGTTTTATTATTTTTCATCAGGTATTTGAGGTTTTTTTCAAACATTTGATACTACACAAAAGAAATCCAAAATCAATCCCCAACAACTATTTTTTTTTCGAATAGGTGTACAGTTTTATATTAGTTTTTAATCTTTGTAACAGATAAAAAACATAAATAATCAGAACACGCATGCGGCTGTTTTAGTTATAAAGTTGATTGAAAAATTATCAAATACTTTTCTAAATAACTTCTTGGAAGAGATAATACAAATGAAGAAAAAATGTAAAAAACAAACAAATTGTTGGCTAAAAACAATTTTCGGGAAACTTTAAGTTGTTTTAATTAAATCAGAGAAAGATAAACACATGTGAGGAATGCTAATAAATTCCAACTCATTCAGGTGAAGTCAAAGAAAAATAAAACCTCAAAGGATTTTCACATTTTTATTACAAATCCTGATGAAAAAGGCTTTGATATAGCCTGCATAAATAAATAGAATTTTCTCTAGAAATACCTAATAATGAATGAATGAATCAAATAATAGAATATTATCTGGAAATATTTAACAATTAATGAATAAATAAATAAACAAAATAATAGAACCTTACCTGGAAGTAATTAATAGTTATAATGAATAAATAAATGAATAAAATCATAGAATCTCTTCTAGAAATACTTAATAATTAATTAATAAATAAATGAATCAAACAATAGAATCTCATCTGGAAATAGTTAACAGTTATAAAGAATATATAAATGAATAGAATCTCCTTTAAAAATACTTAATAATGAAGACCTGTCATTAGCATTGAATTATAGATTTTTGTATGACCATTATTAAATGTACAATATACAATATTATATTATTTTTATTGTTAAATATAATACTATTATCATAATATATTATTTTTATTATTAAAAGTACAGTATACAATTATATATTATTTTCAATGTTAAATAATACATTTTTCATAATTTATTATTTTTATTATTAAAAGTACAGTATACAATAATATATTATTTTCATTGTTAGATAACATCTTTTTTTTGTAATATATTGTTTTATTATTAAAAATACACTATACAGTTATATATTATTTTTATTGTTAAATAATACATTTTTCATAATATATTATTTTTATTATTAAAAGTACAGTATGCAATAATATATTGTTTTTATTGTTAAATAATACTATTATCATAATATGTTGTTTTATTATTAAAAGTACACTATACAATTATATATTATTTTTATTGTTAAATAATACATTTTTCATAATATATAATTTTTATTATTAAAAGTACAGTATGCAATAATATATTATTTTTATTGTTAAATAATACTATTATCATAATATATTATTTTTGTTATTAAAAGTACAGTATACAATATTATATTTATTTTTATTGTTAAATAATACTATTATCATAATATATTATTTTTATTATTAAAAGTACACTATACAATAATATATTATTCTCATTGTTAAATAGTACATTTTTAATAATATGTTATTTTTATTATTAAAAGTACAGTATACAATAATATATTGTTTTTATTATTAAATAATACCTTTTTTATAATATATTATTTTTAGTATTAAAAGTACAGTATATAATAATATAATATCTTTATTTTTAAATAATACTATTATCAAAATGTATTATTTTTATTATTAAAAGTACAATATACAATAATAGATTATTATTATTATTAATAATACTATTATCATAATATAATATTTTTATTATTAAAAGTACAGTATACAACAATATATTATTTTTATTGTTAAATAATACCTTTTTCATAATATATTATTTTTATTATTAAAAATACAGTATATAATAATATATTGTTTTTATTGTTAAAAAACACTATTATCAAAAAATATTATTTTTATTATTAAAATTACAGTATACAATAATATATTATTTTATTGTTAAATAATACTATTATCATAATATATTATTTTTATTATTAAAAGTATAATATACAATAATATATTGTTTTCATTGTTAGATAACACCTTTTTTGTAATATATTATTTTTATTATTAAAAGTACAGTAGCTATACAATTATTTTTATTGTTAAATAATAGGCCTACTATTATCATAATATATTATTTTTATTATTAGAATTCCAGTATACAATAATACATTATTTGTATTGTTAAATAATACTATTATCATAATATAATACTATTATCATAATGTATTATTTTTATTATTAAAAGTAAAATATACAATAATATATCATTTGTATTGTTAAATAATACTATTATCATAATATATTATTTTTATTATTAAAAGTACAGTATACAATAATATATTAGCTTCATTGTTAAATAACACTTTTTTCATAATATATTGTTTTTATTATTAAAAGTACAGTATACAATAATATATTATTTTTATTAAAAAAAACTTACAGTATATAATAAACTATTATTATAGTATTTTTTTTACTATTACCACTATTTGTTCCAAATAAAGGCAATTGCATGAGTTCTTACTACATGGTAGCATAATAAATAAATATCAAATGTATAGCATAAACACAGTACATCAAATGTATAGCATAAAAACAATACAACAAATATATAGCATAGAAACAATGCAAAACATTTATAGTATGAAGAAATACAACAATTGTGTAGCATAACATTAATACAACAAATGTATAGCATAAAAACAATACAACAAATATATAGCATAAAAACAATCTAACAATTGTACAGCATAAAACACAATACAACAATTGTATAGCAAAAAAACGTACAACAAATGTATAACATAAAAACGTAATGTGTAAAACAATGCAAGAAATGTATAGCACAAAAACAATAGTAACAGTGTTTAGTATAAAAACAATACAACAAGTCTATAGCATAAAAACAGTACAACACATGTATAGCATAAAATAATACAACAAATGTAGAGCTCATTTATATATACAATATTCCATTGAATCCTGTGAAAGTCTAGTATTTTTAATTAACTTCTTTTAATTCCAACATGTTTGTTTCTCTATTTATTATTTAATTATCATAATACAGTTATTTTAAACATCGCCTGTTCACTACAAATTACTGTAAAATATTCGATAAACTGTCTTTAGCTCATGTTTAGTCTAAATATTAGAGAATAAATCTTATATATGACTGTATGGATCATGATATCATATGCTTAAGGTTCATCACTTTCAACAAATTAAAACAAAATTATTTTGTGATAATGTAAATAGTAACAATGTGTTAAGCTATACTACTAAAAAATCAATGATAGTATCATTATGCTATATAATGCATGTGACAATATATTTTGTTACCTTAATGACATAAGCAATGTGCATTTAAAATTTTTTTTTAATTATTTGTCTGCTTATATGTTGTGTGAGCGCTATAGATAATTTGTATTACAGCTAACACTATATAGAATTAATTTGATAAACCCTAAAATAACAGTAATACATCATAATAAGACTTTGAAACAAAATAGTATTATAGTTAAAAATACAATAACAGTAATACATCACACATACTAACACTTTGAAACAAAATAGTATTAATATTAGAAATACAATAACAGTAATATCTCACACATACTAATACTTTGAAACAAAATAGTATTAATATTAATAGCTCACACATACTGATATTTTGAAACAAAATAGTATTGTTGTTAAAAATACAAAAACAGTAATATCTCACACATACTAACACTTTGAAACAAAATATTATATTTTTGTTAAAAGAACAATAACAGTAATATCTCACACATACTAATACTTTGAAACAAAATAGTATTATTGTTAAAAATACCATAACAGTAATATCTCACACATACTAACACTTTGAAAAAATTGTATATTATTGGTAAAAAATACAATGACAGTAATATCTCACATATACTAACACTTTAAAACAAAATAGTATTATTGTTAACAAGTACATTAACAGTAATATCCCACACATACTAACACTTTGAAACAAAATAGTATTATTGTTAAAAATACAATAACAGTAATATCTCACATATACTAATACTTTGAAACAAAATAGTATTATTATTAAAGAGTACAATTATTTTATCTTCTAATAAAGTAAAGTAAGTTTTTCGAGTCCATCTTCATTAGGGTTACAATAAAATGGCGCAATTTTCTTCAATTTGAGCGCCATATAGAAGCGACGCTCTTAATTCATTTACTTTTATTAACCAACTTTCAGCTAAAAAATCTGAGCATTTGCTGCTCTGTTATTATTTGCTCTAATCATCAACTCTTTATTGCTAAAAAAGACGAATTCATCCCATGCAACAAAAGCTGTTTTGAGTAACAATTCCAACGTTGTTTTGCTCTTATATAAAATGTCGTGATTTGTTAAAGGATTGTTTGACATTTTTTCTTGCAGTTGTTAGTATTTCTTTGTTTTTTCCTTTCTTTCGAGAAGTTGGATATTGAAAACAAACTTATATTTATAAATGTAGATTTATCTATCATTCAAGCAGGCATTTGCTGTAAAAGTATATTTTACGAGTAGGCCAATTAGTATAAAATAGTTACAAAACTTTTTATCTTGTATCATTTATTATTAAAACTTTTGTCCATACATCAAAAAACTTCTTAGCTTGTCATCATAAGTTTGCAGAAGCAATATGTATATGTTAAGCTAATCTTGATTAACTTGAAGATTATTTTAATCAATAGAACTAAAATATTTTTGGGGTATTTTGATTTTGGAACGAAAGAATTAAGTGCCTTAAGGTTTTAAGGGTGTCTATATTTATACTTATGAACATTAAATGTTTATTTATGAATATAATGATGAACATTTATGAACATATTTATGAACATTTATACTTATAAACATTAAATGCATAATTATTTTGGTTCATATAAAGTAAAATTAGGTAATATGAGATGATACTTCTGAACGACATTCGTTCAATATTTTCAAAAAACAATTTAAGTTCTTCAAATATATTTTTGTGTGCATCGTGGAGCGATAGCGAGGAGATTTTATCGTACTTTATAGCCCAAGTTTTGTTATTCCTTGCGGCTCTTTATGTAAGTACGTCCACGCGGTCATAGAATCGACATCGGATTGTTGAGGGAAGCATGCAGATCTGCCAAGTATTCTCGGTGTTCTAAAGGAGGCATGACCTAATATATAAATGAGTTGCGCTTGGGTAAGGGTCTCTTGAAAGTAGGTATAGCCTAATGTACAAATGGGCTATGGTCGGGTAAGCGCTTGCTTGTTGTTCATATACATGTCACATCCCAGTCAGCAAGCCCCATTGAAAAAGCAGGGTAAATCATCCTTTCTTTAGTGGGGGTATTGGTATTTCAATTAGGGTTGGGACTAAACCCATGGCTTAACCCATTGCTGAAAAATCGCCATTTGACCATATTAATCCTGTGGGGAAGTGACCAATGCGGAGAGCGCCATGGTTTTATCATGTTTGTAGTGTGTTGAAAATACAAACTCTATTAAAATATGTTGAACTGTTGTTATAAACTTATATAGTCATAAAATGCATAATTTACCCTTTTAATCGGCTAAAAAGTACTTTTATGTGAAATGTAATGGTACTGATTTAAAATTTATTTTTCTAATCATTATAGACAGATAAGATTTGTACAGGATTTAAGCAAATTTACAGTACCCAGCTAATTTATTTTCATTTTTAAAAATACTTTCAAAGTAAAAATTAAATTTTGTTTCTTGAAATAATTATATTTTTATTTATAGATAAATATTTGAAAAATTCTAAACTATATTTATAGAGTTGACTGGCAATAATTATTATAATAGCGCATGAATGTGTTTCAACTAGTTAATTAATTTAGCCAAATTAACAGGCACTGTTTTACTTGAAGATATTTTAGAAAGTTAATTTAAAATTGTTTGGAGATTTAAACTATAAATTAAGACATTTTATAACCAAAGTTTATAAATGTTCATTTTTTTAATACAACTCTATATATTATTGTATTAAGCCCTTTTTTCATTTGTTTATAATAAAGTATCTCTAAACTTTTAAAAAGAATTTTGGTTAATCATGAATTTGATGATAAATTGGCTAAATCAAAAAACTCCTAAAATGTTTATTATTCCCTCCCAGAAGAAATACGTTGTACGTACGTACGTGTACCAAATGTACCTTCCGTTGTTAAAACATATTTACGGTGTTATTTCTTCAGGAAATATCTGCTTGTCTGTTGCGTTGTATCCAAAAATACGTACGTAAGTGTTTTTGTGGATAAAACGTGCGAATTACGTGCCTTTTTAGTCCAGGTACGTTTGGTACGTAAGGTACGTCTAGTGCCTTCAAATAAAATCTCGGTTAACCATGAATTTAATGTTTTTAATAAAATGTATGTTTTAATAAGTAAATATTGATTTAATAAAAAATCTTTAGTGATACCAGTGTAGAATGTTATGTCCTTCATTTTCATGTATTCAAACTTTTCTGTAAAATTAATATTTTTTATTATTTTGAAAAAATGCAAGATTTTGGAACATAAATCATCCGCCATCCCAACAACAACAATCAAGAGGTCACGTATAGAAGCTGGGTTTTCAAGCACAGCTTAATAATACACGCTATCTCTTGTGTTATTTCTAGAGTATCTTAAAGTAATATAATGCCTTTTGTTTTAGCATAATTACCTATTATCTTAGTTTTCTTGAAGAACTTTAACCTTGACCATCCGAGTTAGCCTAAGTAAATTATGGTTATTATTGAGCTAGGTTAAGCATACGTTTAGGGTATGGACCGGGGTGGACCCCCATAGTAAAATCATGTTTTAAGCGTGTTAAATAATTCGTCTGCCCAGCTCAAAGACTATTAAAAAACAATTAAAACCCACGTTTTCAGCAACAACCTAAAACCATGGGGGTTGTGGGGCTGACCCCATGGTTATAACATGGTTTACACATGGTTCATGCTGATTGGGGTGGTAGCGATCTGGATTATTTTTGATTAATTTGTAAAATTGATGTATCACTACGCAACTTGTAACCGCTCTACTTTACAAATAAGTTCATTTCATGCTTTCTTTCACCAGGCTTATTCACCTAAGTTACATTACGAACACTTCAAACCGGTGTGTGTTTCCCCTCACGCTCCGATCTCAATCATATGACCACGTGGACCCACTTTATGTTCTCTTTTATGGTGAAGGTTTTTGACAGCCCAAACGACTGAGCTATTCTATCACACATTTTATTTACTTTGTTTTATACTTTTTATGATTTAAAAAAGTATTATGTTTCTATATTCTATATTTTTTAATGCATTTTTCACGAACCAAATTATTTTTTACGTTACAATGATAACAATAAGCTATAGTGTGATAGATTTTAACCTACATAACACTCTTCCACAGGAGATTTAAAGGTGTTGGGGAATAACTTACTTTACTTTTGTATTGGTTAGCTTAGCTCTAGATAACGATTCTATAAAAACTATTCATTTAGTTTTGATTTACATTTGTGAATAAGTACTTATGAAAATTTAGCTTAGCTCTAGATAACGACATAAGAAAAAAAAGTATTCATTTAGTTTTTGAGTTATATTTGTGAATAATAATTTATGAAAACTTGAGTTGAAAAACAATAAAACGTGTTTAATTAGTTGCTTTAATTAGATTATAATTACTGCATCAACATAAAAGAAGAAAAATTATTTTTGAAAACTATTTTTGTAAATATTCTAGAAATGCTTTCTTCATCTTAAACCTCAGCCAGTGTTCACTAAACTTTATAAAGTTAGAATGAATTATTAAACTTTATTTATTTATTTATAATCCTTCTAAAAAAAATATAAGGTTAATATGGAGAGAGAGAGAGAGAGAGAGAGAGAGAGAGAATACAAAGATTGAGAGAGAATACAAAGATTGAGAGAGAATACAAGAAAGAGAGAGAGAGAATGAAAGAAAGAGAGAGCGAGAGAGAGAGAAAATGCGTTAGTGACCGCACTCTTCCACGCCTCTTGGACTTGTGCCTCAGTGAATGTTTGTTTACCTTTAACGAGAGTTTCCGAATCATGAGCGACGCAAGTTTTTTACAGCCTTGCCTGCGTCATTATGACGTCATAGTTGACTTTTTTTCTCAAACGTGATTGTTTCATAGGGACAAGAATACGTGTGAAAGGCACATTGACCGCTTGAAACATTTGCTAAATTTTACTCACGTGCAAGAAGACGAGTTTTTAACATTGCATGGACGTTGAATTGTAAATTCTTTAAACTTAATGTTTATTTTTTGTTTTCATTTTATGTTGAATGTTTTAAATGACATCACAAGTGTACAATCTATTATTAATGTTTGTATTAAAAAACTTAGCTAACAACGCTAGGAAAACTTGTATTTGAAACAAAAATGTAATTCATTTTAATTTTGTAAAAATAATTCGCTGTGCAATGGTTTGAGCTGCATTGGAGCTGATAAAATAAGTAAAATAGTAATAATATCCTGATCTTTGTTTATAAGATCAGTCTTAGTAAACAACATTCTGATCTTTGTCTCATAACATCATTCTTAGTGAATATCATTCTGACATTTACTCATAAGGTTAGTTTTAGTAAACAATACTCAGCTCCTTACTCATAAAATCGGTCTTATTAATGGGAAGAGGGATTAGATATGGTCTGGTTAAGCGAGTACGTGTTTATTCGACTACATAATGTATTAATCGTTATCATATTGGACATGCACTTTACAATATTTATATGTGAATGAAATATGTGGGCTACGTTGTAGTATTCAATCACTACAGTAATAGCATTATGACCTGTGCTCATAAGAACAGTCTTAGTAAACAACATTCTGATCTTTGCTCATAAGAACAGTTTTAATAAACAACATTCTGGTCTTTGCTCATAAGATCAATCTTAGTAAATAACATTCTGATCTTTGCTCATAAGAACAGTTTTAATAATTAACATTCTGGTCTTTACTCATAAGATCAATATTAGTAAACAACATTCTGGTCTTTGCTCATAAGAACAGTTTTAATAAATAACATTCTGATCTTTGTTCATAAGATTAATCTTAGTAAATAACATTCTGATATTTGCTCACAAGAAGTCTTAGTAAATAACATTCTGATCTTTGCTCATAAGAACAGTCTTAATAAATAGCATTCTGATATCTGCTCATAAGATAATTCCTAGTAAATAATATCATGATCTTCGCTCATACGACCAGTTTTAGTAATGACATTCTGGTTTTTCTCATAAGAACAGTCTTGGAAAATAACATTCTGATTTTTGCTAATAAGATCAGCTATAGCAACAACGTTTTTATATTTGCTGACAAAACATTTTCTAATAATAGTGTTTATATGCGTAGTGATAAGTTCATATAGGGTAAGACTACTAATCGTCGACCTCTTAAGCACAAGGGTTTAAAGTCGACCGCCGTCATCCAACTGATCATATCTCAGTTATTAGTTTGCTGAT
>JARUHE010336366.1:0-10662 GCA_031471125.1 Archaeomysis grebnitzkii | reverse complement strand
ACAACCATACCAACCACCCACACCCACACACTCACACCCACATGCATACACACACACACATACACACACACCCATACATACACACATACAAAAAACACCCATACGCATCCACACAAGCACATACACACACACACACACACACACACACACACACACACACACACACATACATACAAATATGCAGATACGCACGCACACACACACACACACACACACACACACACACACACAAACACGCGCACACCCTAAAAAACTATATGAAGCAAAAAACACAAATACACTGATACATACAAATTGAAATAATCCAATTGAAAACGTTTGACACTTGTTAATTTAAAAAATAGAAAAAAATACAATTTGAATTAAAAAACATCAGAAACATTTTGTGTCACTTACAAAATGGAAGTTTTATGTCCAACTTTTATAATGATTCAAATTAAATTAAAACTTTTCAAGTCGTCGTTGGGTGAATAATTTATTTTGGTCAGCCTTAAATAAAATAGTTTTGTTTGTTGCACGTTTTTACGAAACTTTGAGATTTTATTTTCAAGTTTGAACAGCAACGTAGAAGAGGGACTCTATGGTTGAGGGAAAAACATAGGTGGAGGGGAAAGAATAGGTGGAAGGGAAGGAATAGGTGGAGGAGGTGATAGGTGGAGGGGGAAGAATAGGTGGAGGGGAAAGCATAAGTCGAGGAGAAAGAATAGGTGGAAAAGAAGGAATAGGTGGAGAAGGTGATAGGTGGAGGGGGAAAAATATTTGGAAGGGAAGGATTTTATTCACGATTTTTCTGAACTTACAAATTATTTGAAAGGGTTTCTTGATGCATTGGGAAAACAGTAGCCTGCGTCATGTTCACTCCTTTGCCTTACATATTTAACTTGTTCACGATTTCTCTGAACATACACAATTATTATTGCTGACAAGTGTAAGATTGAATAACAAAGTGAATATTTTAATTTTAATGACATTAAATATATTATCTCATTTTGTTCACTATTTTTCTGAACCTACAATTCATTGAAAGAGATTCTGACCCATTGGGGGAATAGTAACGCGCGCCATCTCCTCATATACATAACTTTGTTCATGATTTTTCTGAACATACAAAATATTGAATATAATTTTGTTCATGTTTGAATAATGAAGTGAATATTTTACTTTTAATAAGATTGATTTTTTTGAAGAGAACAAAGAAAATGTTTTTATTTTTATTGAAAGAAAATAAAAATGATTATTTTAATTTTAGTAAAATTTATATTTTTAACTATCCTCCTTGTCAAGTGGGCAGGCTGATTTTAGTATGGATGTAGCGGTTCGTGCTCCAACTAATGATCATCAAGTTTGGCCTGTTGCTTCATCTTGATTTTAATTTAACTTAAAAGTTAATTTAAAAAGTAATTTCTAGTCATTTCCTATCAGCATTTGTTTTGCTTTGGGCCAATCTTTGGGTGCATAGTCCTTGGTTCTTCCAGAGTGAAACTTTTGTCTGTTCTAGAACTCAGGTTTTTTAGTGAAGGTTCAATTTCCACATAGTCTACCAGTTAGTCTTCCTTATTGACTGACTTGGTATTCATAATAATAATAATAATATTATTAATAATAATATTAATAATAATAATAATAATAATAATAACAATAATAATAATAAGGAAGTTAATTCTTACTCTCTGTTTATGACAGGCGCCATCGGAAATTCTTTTTGAAAGGCCAACCCATTGAACGATGCCATGTACGTTCCTGGAATCTGTGTAAAGGAAAAAACAAATAAAAAAAATAAAAATTATTTTTTAAATATCAAAATTGAAAGATTATTGCAGTACAAATTGATAGTCTAGCATTCAGAGAACTGTAAAGCTAATTGCATATAAAATAAACCAAATAAACATTTTGCAGACTACACGCGCACTCGTACACATCATCCGTTTTCAAAACGTTTCTATATATTTTAAAGCAGAATCGTGCACAGCACCCCAGAGTTTCGAGTTTTGTATCAATATGCAGCTAAAGTCTACTTTAGATCCCAAAATCAAATCTAGCAACTTTTACAAGAAAAAGAAAGTACTATCAATTTAGGGAGGTTTTTAGTTCTTCAATGGCAACCTTTATTTGTGATTTATATTAGGTTAGGTTAGGTTAGGTAAGGTAAGGCACTATTTCGCAAAATATTAATATGTTTCATGTTAAGTACTTTCAGTACTTTTTTATTGGGATCTAAAGTAGACTTTTGCCCAATATGCATATGGTTTCCGGAGGGCCTTAGGCTACACCAATTTTCAACCCAAAGAACGAGCATTTATACAAAAGATATTGTCTATGTTACCACTGATATCACATATTTTTCACAAAAATATTGTTGGGCCAAAATTAAATGTAAGACTTCTGGGGAGAGGGAAATGTTTTAATAATTTACGCTTGGAGATGTTAAAATTATTGTTCACATTTATGGCACCAAAATTGTGAACCATTATTCACGTTTCATCACAAAATCTAACATCAACCTGCAGAAGTGAACAATTCCCCTTCCAGAGAAAACATACTCCGTCAATCTGTCAGGCATACACAAACAATAGAATAAAAACTACTACATCTAACTTAAATTTCAGCACCAACCTGCAGGATGGAGCAGGAGTCCTTGCCGAGATACTTGATGGTGGCGGTGTCGGCGAAGTAGGCGAAGTTCTCGGAGGTCATCATCTTGGTGAAGCCGACATCGTCGTTCGGCTGAAACAGAGACGAGTCGGAACGAAACCTCGAACTGAGCTTCACGTAAACATCTTTCCGCGACCTCTGTAAATTTTTTCCGTAATGGTTATACTAACAATATATATAATAATAATAATAATAATAATAAATATAATAACACAACAATAATAGACTTTATTTATTCTTGCACAAAACAAGAAGCCGATAACACCACAAAATGGGCCAAATAAGGCATATATATAATGGTTACGGTCGGATGCACATGCAAAGTGTTTTTTTGTATTCATGCATCGATGTAAAAACATTGATGCATGCACATCGTCGATGCGTGAATCATTTACTGTGTGGTGCGAACTGTATCAGGGATGATGATTTTTTATGACAAATGCTTTCATCTCAAGGTTAATAATTTATTTATGGCTGTTTTATTTCAAACTAACTTTGTAATTATGTGAAATATATTTATTTTTTATGAAATAAAAACTTGAATACGATAAAAAATAAAAGTGCACTTTAAACGAGGAAAATACTTTTTGTCATTCTGCCAAAAAATCTAATTATTGATAATGTTCGTACCACACAGTACATTATTCACGCATCGACGATGTGCATGCATCGATTTTTTTACATCGATGCATGCACAAAAAAACATTTTGCATGTGCATCCGACCGTAACCAATAACAGTTTTTTTACATATAAAACATAATCATAACAACAAATCTTACAATGTTCATAACATACATCATAGAAATGACATTAAGAATGAGTTTCTTTACATATTCACTTATAAACACATTCAATATATTCATAAAAGGCAAAACAAATTATAATATTAACTTCCCGAAAAAGCATCGCTTATAAAGCAGATCTATTTATTGTAGATAGCTTTTATCGTCGATTTTATTTTTCCATTTTCTTGAGGGTTTGCGTCTTGGCTTGAATTAACTAATTACAATACTATAATAATAATAATAATGCAACAACAATACTAAAACAAAATGCATACTCAATAGATGTATTCTCTTGAGGAAGACAGACGGGCATGCGTTAATGATTTATGTGAGGATTATTTTGATGTGTACTGTCCAAACTTTGCCTTAATAGCGAGATAGGAAGGATGTTGTGGTGTTTGATGGGTGTTCGATGCAGGATGCAGTGAGCATTAGGATGGCAAAAGGAGGAAGTGAGACGTAGGCGGTTGAGGTGGCTTGGCCATGACGATGATGGGATTTACTGAAAGTCTGGCTCAGGGTGGTAGTGAACGGAGAATGGTCTTCTGCACAGATAACCCTGCAGTATAAATAAACTGTAGGGTGTAGAACGCAGACAGACGATGATGATAACAAAGTAGTCATAAGAATTAAATTAATAATGACCACAACTAATTTTATATCGTTAATACCATTCAATGAACACTCTCTGTGTTCCTTGGTTATACTTCATTTATTTTTGGTGTTTGTTTGACATTAGTGGATGTTTGTGGTAAGTGATTCAAAAGGGGCAAACCGATTCTTGTTACACTATGTAGCATTACATTTACGATTTACCGTACAGTGTAAACATATAATAATGTGCAGTGCAACCAGAAGCTTCAATAAATTTCCACCAGATATCGCTGCTCACCATAATGATCTGCACCGCACTGGTGCCGCCAAGTGTTCCGATCTTCCATTCCTTGTTGTCTACCGCCTCGTCAAGCGAGTTGAAAGGAAGCGTGTCCAAGGAAACCGTCAGGAACGATATGAGACGCGCGTTGTAGTAGGCGTACAACACAACGGCGAAGAGCCAGAAGGACAGAAACACGATTCGGAGATAATTTGAATTTGGAACATTTGCTGTACCTGATATAATAATAATAATAATAATAATGATAACAATAATAATATTAATAATAACAATAATAATAGTAATAATAATAATAGTAATAATAATATAATAATAATAACAATAATGATATAATAATAATAATGATATAATAATAATAATGAAAAGATAAAGTTATAAAATGAATGGTCTAGCGAAAACTACGTATTATCGAAATATAGGCTAGCAAATAGAGAATAACATATTGGCAAGTATTCATTTATCTAAATTAAGACCAATCATCCATTTAGGAAAGAGTCACCAATTGACTATAAACTAACATACAGAACCATATTAACAAGTATCAATGTAACATATCAAAAACAGTTCAAGTTTGTTTCAGGAACTGCACCAAATGTACTAATCCATGGAACTTTTCTATTAGGACAGTTCCGGTACCAGTTTCGGTATATTGAATGATCATTAGTGAATATATTTTATTACAACCATTAGTGAATATTTTTTATATTTTATTATTACCATTATTGAATATTTTTAATTACAAATAGATGAAAACATTATTGTTGTGTAGATACGTCTGGTCAGTATCCCTATGGTGAAATTATCTTTTATTGCAGCCTTGTTCAGAGTAACATCTTCATTAGCAGCCATGTCGCTCAGAATAATCTCCAGATTTCTGTCGTCTTTCTCAGGTAAGCAACTAATATTGTAGTCAAATTCGGATCTATATCGTACCAATGTTGTGATGAAATTTATGTTATTCACACAAGATCATCTATTCGTTAATTAATATATTTAATACATTGTACCTAGTATGATGGTCACTTAAATACGAAAACAACACATTGTACTTAGTATGATGGTAATTTAAGTACAAAAACAACACATTATATCTAGTATAATGGTCACTTAAGTACAAAAACAACACATTATATTTATAGTATGATGGTCACTTAAGTACAAAAACAACACCGTTTCATAAAAAAACTATTTTTTTACCCCAATACGTTATATCAACTATCGTACCTTTAGTTAATGGGGCTTTAAGTACAGTAATTTGGGTACTATATTTTGAGTAACACATCAAAAGAGATAACTCTAAGGTGTAAGTTAAGGTTTGAAATCTATAATAACATACCAAATAATTTAAACATCTTGTACGAAAAAAGTGCATTAGCCTACTCTTTTTTGGTTTTATGTTCTAGCTATAGCATTCACTACCTATATCGTATCATAAACGGTAATTTGTAGGTACTGTTATGTGAATGTGTTACCGTACCATCTATAGTAGTAAGGTTATGAAAATACAAATATCGTACTAAGTGTACTTGAACGATTTATCACTTTTCATCATTCAGTTCCTTGTACGAAGAGTCATTTATATAACATAACTTCTTACTAGTAGTGTTGTAAATTGAGGCATGTACTCTTCAAATAAAATAGTCTAGCACAAGATCTATGTTTCACAAAATTTGATAGGGATCAGCCGGGGATAGTAATATCGTTTGTTAAATATTTAGTTTTGTATCACACATTCAAACGAATTGAGATGGATTACTGTTAATAAACCAATGAATAACAATAAGGAAATAGATAAATAATAACAAAAAAATAAATGAATAATAATAAGCAAACAAATAAATAATATTAAGAAAATAGCTAAATAATAATAAGCAAACATATAAATATATAATAACAAGGAAATAGAAAATAATAATAAGTATATAAACAAGTAATAATAAGCAAACAAATGAATGAAAAGATTAACCTTGTTGCACAATGCACGAGAACAAAGTTAAGAAAATGTTCGATTTCCCGCCAAAAAACGGGTCCTCCCCCTGGCTGGCGGTGACCTCAATTCTGGCGATGACGTAAAAGACGAAGCACGCGACTAGGAAGGTGAACACGACGCAGATCCACGACGTCCAGTGGAACGAGAGGACGTACGTGTCCCAGGCAATGCTGTTTTGGGCCAAGTCTTTGTCGATGAACAGAGCCAAGGTGGATCTGTCTAGAGGAATTATAAATATGTTATAATTATAGTTAAGCATATCTTTTAAACTTCACACATCATAAAACATTAATAGAATTGATTGAGTATACTTTCACGGTGACAATAGCGACAGAGCTGTAGCACTTTGAGTAAACATATCAAGTAGGAAATGGGTATACTATATTAGAACATAAGAGACATGATGCCATAGTAGGATTATAGCTACACATCTTTCAGCTAGATACGGCTCGACATAGCTAAAATCGTATGCCGTAACCAATGAGTGCTGAAAAAAATAGACACATGCATTATAATTATAATTATAATAACATTATAACGTTTTCAAAACTCTCAGCAAATATTTTTTTGTAGGAATTTGTATCTAACTTTAACGATAATTATTGAAATATTAAAAGAAAAACTTACCGACAGGATAAGAAAAATCTATTACTCGCGACCGTTCCATGTTCATTGATAAAGGTAGCAATGTAATTTCTGCAATCTAGAAATATTATCTATAAAATAAGTACAATAATCTAGAAATATTATCTATAAAATAAGTACAATCATTTAGAAATAATATCTATAAAATAAATACAATCATCTAAAAATAATATCTATAAAATAAGTACAATTATCTAGAAATATTATCTATAAAATAAGTACAATTATCTAGAAATATTATCTATAAAATAAGTACAATCATCTATAAAAATTATTTATAAAATAAGTACAATCATCTATAAATATTATCTATAAAATAAGTACAATTATCTAGAAATTGTATATATAAAATAAGTATAATCATCTATAAATATTATGTATAAAATAAGTAAAATCATCTAGAAATATTATCTATAAGATAAGTACAATCATCTAGAAATATTATCTATAAAATAAATACAATCATTTAGAAATATTATCTATAAGATAAGTACAATCATTTAGAAATATTATCTATAAAATAAGTACAATCATCTATAAAAATTATTTATAAAATAAGTACAATCATCTAGAAATATTATCTATAAAATAAGTACAATCATCTAGAAAGATTATCTATAAAAAATACAATCAAATCAGGATAAGTCAAAATTAAAGGTATTAAATAGTTGCATTAATATCTATGACCTTAATTTCGCAATAATGAGAAATAAAATACAATCACAAAAAATACTCTTAACCAAAACTGGCAAATGCATATCATCGCTCTTTATATCTATATTGTATTTATGGTACAAATGCCAAAAATTTATTATAAGAAATACTTTACGGTCTTGGAGTAAGGTTGCGTTCGTTCATCGATCATCATCAATGACAATGATGATTAATATATAACTGATGTAAACATTAATCGTATCAGACAAACCAATACTTTGATAATACTATATAAAAAAACAGAAAAGATCCTACACGAACTACAACCCCTGGTACAATAGAAATGGTCTCAAACTCAACCCCAAGAAAACTGATTACATTTTCATTGGCTCCAATAAGGTTTTTGGGACAGCAAAATCTATCCATCAGAAACATCTCGAAGCCTTGGGGTATATCTAAATAAATTACTACATATTAAAGAAATATCTACACAATCAAACAGTGCGCTTATAAAAATATCCAGGATAAAACATCTATTAAATAAGCAGTCTAGATTATTAGCTGTCAATAGTATTGGTATGCCCCGTCTAAAATATTGTTCAGCAGTAGGGGATACATGTTCAAAAAAAGTACGATATACAGCCCAATATGGTCAAAACTTTACTGTTAAAGTAGTAAGTCACTGTACATACGAGAGAAGAGATCACGTCACACCATTAATTAAAGAATTGAATATGGTAAACATAAAATAAAACAAGTTACAGCTGCGTGCTCATACATACAAAAACCTAAGTAAGCTAACATCAGCATGGTACATATAACTGAAAGAAATTAAATATCTAATACATAGAACAATTAGATAGAGACACCACCTGCATGTACCACACAAAATAACAACAGCTGAGAAGAAATGTTCAATTTGATATGTGCAGAAGCATGGAATATATTAAATATGGGCATATGACAAAGTTAATCTCTCAATTCTTTTAAATATAAAATGCGAAAATCTTTATTGACGCATTAAAATACATAAAATATAAAATACAAGTAGAGCAATGTTTGTAATTTTAATGTAATACCACACTTTTTATCATCAATAAACGTATTTATTTTAACAATGGCGTCATTATAAGTCAAACACTTTGTATAATCGATCATTGAACCAATTACTGGTATGATAGTAAATTTTTTGTATCGCGTAACCGATCAATGTTCATTAATTGTCATCGATGATCATTGATGAGCAACTGCAACCAGGTACTCTACAATACCACATGACTTGAAGAACGTAAATTATTTTTAAATTTTTGTTAAGGTATCTTTTGATGTTTTCCCACAAATACGATAAATATCATACACCATATGGCAGCCTTGGTGCTAATGGTATGCACTCCTCACCCCTTTTTCCATGTATCCGACAACGCCGTTGAATTTTCCATCTTCTTCAACTCCAAAGATACTGTCATGGTCAGGCAATATCATAACATTGAGTCTGAAAAAACAATATTTGTTATAATGGCAAAAAAATTAAGGTTTTTGTTAATTATAATATTAATAAGAATAACAACAGTAATAAGAATAACACTTTCTACTCTTCAACATTTCGTATATCCCAGACTTATTACCACTACCCACATAAAGTGATGTGTACGCTAAGGATACTCAACGGGGTAAGCTTAGCATGTCTGCATTAAAGAACGACTACTACGTTAAACTATCCCGTTATAGTTTTGGAAGGATTGAAGACGTCGTAAAGCCTTAGTTCACAGAGGAATGCTTAATTGACTCGGCTACACATCAATGTTAAATCGTTTGATTAAATAGTGCAGCTCACAGCCTAGGTTTGTAACAATGTTCTGCCTCCTTGAAACAAATCTGGTTGTAATAATTGGAAACAAAATTTTATTTTACAAAGACTTATATTTTTGGCGATAATACGAAGGCTTCATTCTGTTATACTTCGAGTCACGCTGAATCGATGAAAGCTTTGTAATAACATTAAAAAATTATTAATATCTTACTAAACTAAATACTAATTACTAAATACTACTAAATACAACTAAATACTAAACACTAAATACTAATAAATACAACTAAATACTACTAAATACAACTAAATACTAACACCATACTAAAACACCTAACTAAAAACTAATACCTCACTAAAACACCCAATTAAAAACTAATACCATACTAAAACACCCAATTAAATACTAATACCATACAAAAACACCTAACTAAATACTAATACCATACTAAAACACCCAACTAAATACTAATACCTCACTTAAACACCCAACTAAATACTAATACCATTCTAAAACACCTTACTAAATACTAATACCATACTAAAACACCCAACTTAATACTAATTCCTCACTTAAACACCCAACTAAAAGCTAATACCATACTAAAACACCCAACTTAATACTAATACCTTACTAATACACCCAACTAAATACTAACACATCACTTAAACACTCAACTAAAAACTAATACCTTACTAAAACACCCAAGTAAATACTAATACCTCACTGAAAGACCCAATTAAATACTAATACTTTACTAAAACACCTAACTAAATACTAACACCTTACTTAAACACCCAACTAAATACTAATACCTTACTAAAACACCCAAATAAAAACTAATACCATACTAAAACACCCAACTAAATACTAATACAATACCCAACTAAATACTAATACCTCACTAAAAGACCCAACTAAATACTATCACCATGCTAAAACACCTAACTAAATACTAATACTTCACCAAAACATCCAACTAAAAACGAATACAATACTAAAATATCCAACTACAAACTAATACAATACTAAAATACCCAACTAAATATGAATACCTCCCTTAAACACCCAACTAAATACTAATACCTTACTAAAACACCCAACTAAATACTAATATCTTACTAAAACACCCAACTAAATACTAATACTATACTGAAACACCCAACTAAATACTAATACCTTACTAAAACACCCAACTAAATACTAATATCTTACTAAAACACCCAACTAAA
>JARUHE010336355.1:0-10663 GCA_031471125.1 Archaeomysis grebnitzkii | reverse complement strand
ATTTAAGTGCACTTTGATAATGTATTGCTAGTACTTTTTTATTTTATTCCATTTAAGTGCACTTTGATAATGTATTGCTAGTCCTTTTCTATTTTATTCCATTTAAGTGCGCTTTAATAATGTTTTGCCAGTACTTTTTTATTTTATTCCATTTAAGTGCGCTTTAATAATGTATTGCTAGTTCATTCTTATTTTATTCCATTTAAGTGCACTTTAATAATGTATTGCTAGCACTTTTTATTTGATTCCATTTAAGTACGCTTTAATAATGTATTGCTAGTACTTTTTTATTTTATTCCATTTAAGTGCACTTTAATAATGTATTGCTAGTACTTTTTATTTTATTCCATTTAAGTGCGCTTTAATAATGTATTGCGAGTACTTTTTTATTTTATTCCATTTAAGTGCGCTTTAATAATGTATTGCTAGTTCATTTTTATTTTATTCCATTTAAGTGCACTTTAATAATGTATTGCTAGCACTTTTTATTTGATTCCATTTAAGTACGCGTTAATAATGTATTGCTAGTACTTTTTTATTTTATTCCATTTAAGTGCCCTTTAATAATGTATTGCTAGTACTTTTTATTTTATTCCATTTAAGTGCACTTTGATAATGTATTGCTAGTACTTTTGTATTTTATTCCATTTAAGTACGCTTTAATAATGTATTGCTAGTACTTTTTTATTTTATTCCATTCAAGTGCACTCTAATAATATATTGCTAGTACTTTTTTATTTTATTCCATTTAAGTGCACTTTGATAATGTATTGCTAGTACTTTTTTATTTTATTCCATTTAAGTGCACTTTGATAATGTATTGATAGTACTTTTGTATTTTATTCCATTCAAGTGCACTCTAATAATGTATTGCTAGTACTTTTTTATTTTATTCCATTTAAGTGCACTTTAATAATGTATTGCTAGTAATTTTTTATTTTATTCCATTTAAGTGCACTTTAATAATGTATTGCTAGTACTTTTTTATTTTATTCCATTCAAGTGCTCTTTAATAATGTATTGCTAGTGTTTTTTTATTTAATTCCATTTAAGTGCGCTTTAATAAAGTTTTGCCGGTACTTTTTTATTTTAATCCATTTAAGTGCGCTTTCATAATGTATTGCTAGTGTTTTTTTTTATTTTATTCCATTTAAGTGCGCTTTAATAATGTATTGCTAGTACTTTTTTATTTTATTCCATTTAAGTTCACTTTAAAAATGTATTGCTAGTACTTTTTATTTTATTCCATTTAAGTGCGCTTTAATAATGTATTGCTAGTACTTTTTTATTTTATTCAATTTAAGTGCACTTTAAAAATGGATTGCTAGTACTTTTTTATTTTATTTCATTTAAATGTACTTTAAAAAATGGATTGTCTGGTCTTTTTCATTTTATTACACTTGAATGTACTTCAAATATTATTGAAAGTGTTTTTTATTTCTTTTGAAAGAATGTATTGAAAGTACTTTTTGTCTCATTTGAAATAATGTATTGTAAGTACTTTTTTAATTTATTCCATTTTTTTTCGTAAGAAAATGAATTTTTCTACAATTAAAGCAAATTAAAAGATAGAAAATTTAAAATAGAAGCAATTAAAAAAACTGAGAAATAATCATTGACTTGGAAGGCTTCTCATGTTCAATTTACCGGGTACATAAATCGTAAAGTAGTATCAGGAACATGTCTTCATCTAGCATTGTAGAAAGATGCCTTTCTCTGATCAAGATCAATTCCCTTATTAGTTATTATATTAATTTTCCAGTCCTGTACTCTATTATTCTTCGTAAGTTTTATGAGGAGATCCTTTTTTTAACTCAAACAATTCATTTGAATGTACTTTGGCAAGGATCGTATTTTAAAATAAATGACATAAATATACAAATAGATATAATGAAAATAACATACAATTATTTCTGAAAAAACTTTGGATATTACATAGGGGAATTGCAATAACGTTACAGTTACAAACATTTTATGGTTTGACTTAATTACATTTAGTTTAACAATTGACAATTAGTTTTACAAAAGACTAACATCACAAATGGATGTTAAAATTTCAATATAATTTTATTGTTACAAAAATATTGTTAAGAGATAATTTTTTTATTGGTGGTAATGATAACTGTATCTAGGAAATTGTGTTTGTTGGTATATACACAAAAACTGTGTTCTATATTCAAAGCATGTTGGTGTGTCGATAGAGGTTTAGATATATTATCATTGGAAATAAATCTGTTTAATTGCAAGTTGATGCAATGTAGAATATGTTTTTATGGTTTGAAGTGTGTTCAATGTATAACGTGAGAACATCTATATCAATAAATACAATTTTTAAATTATTTTTACACCACTTTTTAAAATTATTTTTTTTCATGTTGAATTTTTAACAAATTATTTTAAATTTATATATTTTTGTATTGTACTTTGAAACACAACTTATGCTTTTTCACAAATTATTATATGAAGTTTAAGTTGAATAGTTGAGTAAAAGTTCTATAACATTTGTTTGTAAATAAGAGAATCGTAAATCTAAAAATTGTTTTACTTATGTGAATAAACAAGCTTCAATATAATTAACTTTGCCGACAAAAAATTTAAATTTTATTTTATTTTCAACAATATTCTGGTTTTTATGTTTTTTTGGCTTCTTTATATACTGTTGACATAAACTTTATCAATCAAAATTTTCATTGCTTATAAATCTTCAAGTCTGACATATTAATAACAGTTGTGAATTTATAATGTTTGTTTCTTAAACATAAAAACATTTTATTTATTCAATTTATTTCACCTCTGAAAAATGTCAGGAGAAGTAAAAGTTTGCAATAAAGTACATTTTTTACAAAGACATGTTGTACATTAAAGAGATTTTTCATTCCTCAAACCAGTGATTATAATAAAACAATCACACTGAATATTCTAAAAGATTTTAAATGTGCAATTTGTTATAACTAAGTTACAATTACTTCAAACTGAGAAAAATGTTTTTTCCTCCACTATTGATACTAAAATATTATATAAAATTGATTTGAATTCAACACCCTGGTGATTTAACATTCAAGATTTGTATATTTAAGGCTCCCATTATTTACTCGTTAACGCCCAATTTTGATATTTATAGTGCAAATAGCCTTAGTTTGTAAGACCATGATATCAACTTTCATTAGAATGGTTGAACAAGTAATAACTTAACCCTCTTAACACTTGTTCCAAAGTACTACGCATGCAAGCTAAAAATGTGTGCTAGACCAACCTAACCACGAAAGGCTACACAAGTGTGGCGCTTTTCTCGCTTGCCAAGCCCATCCGTGTGGTTGACAGCAAAGAAGAGTTGGTTCGTAATTGAGATGAGATCTGATAAATGGCCGTTGATGAATTAATGACATCGGTACACGAGTGCCTTGCAGGTCATCACGAGTCTCTAGCTCGGACCTTCATTATTTATCTTCCTTCGAGTACGTTCCCTTAAGCCAATACGTGTTTTATCGCCGAATAATTGATGTTAACATTTCATTTTGATTTCTTCATTTTATGCGGATCGTTATAAAATGTTTTCTTATAATTACATTGACCGACAATCATTACGAACATTAGAAAGTTGCAAGTTTTCGTCGGTATGTTTATACTGGTAACTCGAAAATGTTTTTTACTACTGTTGTTCAATCATAATTGCTGAAGACATGCACATTTATTTCTATATTCAAGAAAGTGAAGCTCAAGGTTTACATTGTAGAATACATTAAAAACTGCTCTTATAACCAGAATCAACTTGTGATCTGATTTTAATGATACTTTATGCAGTGATTTAAAAAAATATTTAAAACCATTGTACGTTCTTTAATTCAGAGATAAATGTTCGTGTGTGTTCTCAAACATCATTCGATCATTTTTGCCTTATTCGGATTTTTCCCAATCAGAGAATCAATCTATTTTCTTCACTTAAGACTAATGAGACTATTCAATTTCATCATTATTTTCACCTTTTTCTTTACCTAGCGAGAGCTTGATCCAGTAAATGTAAATAAATAATTAAGACTAAATTGTTTTGATATAATTTTAAATTGAATTTATTTTCTTATTTTTGATGTACAAAATTCTAAATTACAATTTTAATTGAAGTTATTTCTAATTTAAATACCTTTAACATTTATTTAGTGAGTGTGGGTGCGTGTGTGTGCGTCCTTCCGCCCGTCCATGTTTGTGTATATTTGTCTATATATACACATTTTTGAACACACGTAGGCATATGCATGCCTGCGTGTGTTTAATGTGCAAATAGCTAAAATTGGAACACATTTGATTTGAATAAATACGCCTTTCACATCATAAGAATCGCTTCTTTATACGGAGATGGAGAGTTTCTTCATATAGAACAAGTTTAATCAAGTGACGGATTTACAACAAAAAATAAATGAGAAAAATTTAACAATCCTTTGAAAATGAATTTAATTTTTAATATTCAGATCAAAAATCATTTTTAAATCCTTTAAAGAAAAGTTTTGAAATAAAGGTTCTAGTTTTATTTTTCTTCTAATTTGCAGACTTGTACGAATTATTTATTTTAATATTCAAGTCGTTTTTAAAAACTTGCCTTGCTTAGCATTTTAAACAATATTTTGTTACTTTAATTACAATGTTTTCTTCAAGTTTCTTTTCACATTTGTATTTATTTGTAAATTACTAAACAAAATTATAAAAACATTTTTTTAAATTTCATTTATTAAGCTGTCTGAAAGAATAGTTTCTGTAACTTAGATCTAATTGTTGGATACCATTGGGCGGGATTTAAGAAATTAAATTTCTTATCTTATAACTTAATTATTTTTTTATATTGAACAGCAATTATTCCCTAAGATGAAATATAAAACTGTTAATACCGAATGTTTTTTTTATACTTTTATTTGGTATATCTTGTATTGTTTCATATAAATGTTTTTAACTTTAAAAGCTGCATTTACCAAACAAATAAGCAACAACATTATTAGGTGTAATTACACAGAAACTTTGGAAAATTGATTTTTTTTAAAATGTTATTTTCAAGAAATGCGTTAAAAACACAATGTCATTAAGTCATAGCATTTCATTTTGTTTCTCAGGAAAAAAATGTTCACAGTCAAATACGTTCGATATTTATGTTTTATAGACCTAATTAAACGACGAAAAACAAAACTTCTTATACATTTCCAATAGTTTTTAGACATATTGTTTTTTGTAGTGTTATTAGGTTATGGTGCGAGACAAAATAAAAGCGAAGAAGGTAGAGATGTCACACACGCATGATAAAGATAGGAGATGGGAAACAACAATTTGAAGTGGAATTGAAGAAGTAAATCAACTGACTTTGACAATAAGAAATTCCATACAATTGATAACCAAATTGCTATGATTTTTCCCCATGTAACATTAAATAACTATTTTGTTTAACTGTTTGTTTAATTAGAAAAATTATCTATTTGAATGCAAATTCTACTAATTGCGAATCAAAAGTTTGCGAGTCTATCAATATGTAACTTTCATGTTTGTTGTCTGTGAAAGATTTTGATGGCCCACAATTTTTGATCAAAAACTTTCAATAGGCGATTCTCAAATTTTGGTACAACTGCTTGTTAATTTTATGCTCGATATTTTGTATATTATTGAACTTTATTTAAAAGTATTGCTTTCATACAAGCTCGTTAATTATTGACATGCCTCTTATTTATGTTCTAAGAAAGATGCGTTAAAATGTATATTATGTATGTGTATGTACATGTTGATGCTGAATGTATATATATGTTTAGAGCTGTGCATGTATATATACATTGATATTAATTACAAATGTTAAAGATTTATTTATATTTAGATTAAACGTGATTTTGTTGTCTGCAGTACTCGGGGACCAAAGAACCAATCAGAACCCAGCTCTCCTTGCTTTCGGAATCGTCTTTTTTCGCTACCACAACAAGATCGCCAAAGACCTTCAAGAACTCAATCCGGACTGGAACGACGAAGACATTTTCCAGAAGACCAGAAGAATCGTCATCGCACATCTGCAGGTGAGACCACTTTTTTATGGTGTATGGTAACATACCTTATTTGTTTCCGTATTTACGGTAACATACTTTTTTATTTACCGTATGTATGGTACCCATTCAAATAAATTATCATACAAATATTATGCAATGTCTTTTTTAACAATTCATTAGGCTTAATGCATATTTAATTTCTTAACGTTATTCTATATGGTAATATTTTAGATTTCATACTTTCATAATTCAGGTAAGTACCGTACCATATGTCATCCTTGAAAGACGTAACAACGAAATTATTCGTTTAATCTCTTTTAGAGAAATTAACTGTGAAAAATATGTTATGTTTGTTAAAAATTGAAAGAAAAATTGTTGGAACTTTGGAACTATTATTGTCTAACAGTTTGAAATTGAATATCCTTAAAAAAATTAATTCAAAAGAAAATATTTAAATTAATTTTACACAAACATTTTTGTTCAATAAATCTTCATTATTAATTAGTTTCAAGCTAGAATACTTGACTCGTACCTTCATTGTTTTTAATTTATTTACTGAATATAAGTTCATGGTAATAATTGGCTGAATAAGTATGCTCAAACTTTACATTTTCTCAATTTAAGGTAAAATTGGAAAATTATTTTATGCCATTAGTATGATATATACCATGTTGAAATATTAAAGAAAATATATGTGTTATAAGGAAAGAGGGAGGTATTTAGTTGAATGGGTCAAGTATATCTGTACAGTATATACAGTACATGGTTGAACAAGTATTTTTCACCACTCAAGATACGTTAGTGTGTATGAATATGGATATTTAATATACATTAAAATGCTAAAATATGTAAACACAAACCTTTGCTATTGTGAAAGTTGATTTAAAAACCAAAAACATGTGTGATACATGTTAGGTAAAGTTCCAATAACTATGTAGTTGTATAAATAGACATGTTTTTACAAAAGTAAAGATTAAAAACAAATTGTAACGAAATCTTATTTGAAAAGTTATTTAATCTTATATATTTGTTCATTTTATATGAAATTACTGAACATGTTTGTGTTGGACTTTTGCTTCACAATATCTTGAATGTCAAAAGTAAATAATTCTTTTGATAAATCTGATTTATATACAACATTGTTAAGCATTTCAATATTTATTTTATGCATGTCATAATTCTGACCTTAAATTTATGGGATGTTCATTTCAACAGCCAAGTAAATATTTCAGCCAAATTATTTTGTGTTTGCACAGTCATTATGTTCACAAACTTGCAATCAAAACATGCAAAAGTTTTGATATTTCTAGAAAGTCGTTCGGATAAGATAATCTTGAAATGATGACCCTCGACCCTACTTTGGTATCTCTTATGTAGCTCTGTTGTTGCGCAGCGGCGGGTCCTGACTAGTCATCTATACCTGGTACACTGAAAACACTTGACTAACTTTTATGTCTAAGTTAGTCAAAATTGACATAATCAAATTAACTATTTTTTTAATAATACACACTTTATTGTTGATTCAATCATTTTTTTAGTGGTTCATTCAAAAAAATGTATAAGGTTGAAAAAGTTAGTCAATTTTGTATCAATTTTAACTAACTTAAACATAAAAGTTAGTCAAGTATTTTCGGTGTAACTGCAATCCTGTGGCTTGCGAGAGTTAGAACTGAAAGGGAGGTTTCAAAGAACCATGTGCTGAATAGTTTGGATACGGTGCCTACACAGACTACACTAAGACGTGTAAAAATATGTTCTCCATTTTTCAAATTTTTCATAGCTGAAGCTGTCACGTGACTCTGTGACGTGTTCAAGCGCCAGCATTTATTTCGTAGCAATGTTAGCATTGATTGCCACGTCTTTATATTATCTGTGACGTCATAGTGTAGTATGTGATGTCCTTCCTCCCTGGAAGGTATCGAACAAATAAAAGCAAAATGGAACTTAAGTTATTTCAAAGCCTTTGTTATCTAAGAATTATTCTAATACATAAACTTAAGGAAATTATAAGAAGTGTTTTCATCCAACTAGTTTGATAAAATTTAGTTGACTGTTTAAATAATTACAGTCTAACAATAATTTGGTCTTCATAAAATAAGATTCATTAAAGTATGAATTAGTAAAATGATATAAATGTTAACAGAAAAATACACTAAAGTCTCAAACAAAAATGTATTTGTAATTTTTTTACTTTTCGTATAATTGTTTTTGATTGCAAATCAGAAAAGTTTTAATTGCATTTGTGCATTTTAATGGTTTTATTATTTTAATGGTTTTATTATCTTTTTCAAACAAAGAATGTATCTATTTGCATGATCGTGATTCCGAATCATTTAAAGACTTGGATTTAACAATTTCTTACAATATTTCTGGGAGTTAATAACAGTTTTTAAATTTCAGTGTAAGACAAAATACATAACTGAAAAACTTTTCAAAATTGAATTAATTTACAATTTTATTGGTAGTTTAACTTTTCCTTATGTGTAATTTAACGAGTATGAAATGAATATAAAAGATGAATGAAAAAGCTGAGATACAAAGATTTGAATCAATAGACTAAACAGGTTGTATGTATTCACATAACGTTGCATGAATCTGAATTTGTTAGTTCTTACTTTCACCTCGGGCTTTCAAATGGGGTTTAATCTTCAAACTTTCAAACTATAATCTAACCATTCGAATAAATCATCTTTAATTCAATTTATGATTTTATAATTTATTCATTGTTTAAGTTTTAATTAAAAAATCAAAGTGGTCTTTGCACGAACGTTCAACACTCGCCTAAAAATAGGTCAAAACATGCCATCGCGCACGCTTTACTGACAATCAATTAATAACTAAATCAAATTTATTTTATTATTTCGTTTTATATTTTTCAAAATGTTTTAAATAATTATATTATCTTTTAACAATATTAAGAATTTTTTCTAAAATCTTTATGCATAACTCTTGGCCTAAAATACATTTATCTTCAATAAATGTATATATGTTAAGCTTAGCAATTCTAGCAAGCAAACTTACCATGTTCACAACATTTTAAGGTTGTAAGATTTGTTTTTTGTTTTATATTTATTGGCATGTTTCAATGAGGCTTTTACAGTTTTTTAAATCGATAATTGTTTATGATTGATAAGAAAATGTATCCGTATAGCATTTACTATCATTTGAAAGTTTCAATGATGTCACCGATGAAGCTAATACAATTATCAAATTAATTTTTAATACATAATAAATTTTGTTTTTTCATTCACTTAATACTTGCGTGTTGAGAATGACAATCCTTTGAAGCTGCTAAAGATGTAATCTATAATTAAATCCTAAGCCAATGACTCAAAGATTAATTAAAACGAAGCTCTATGCAACAAAATGTTGATAGCACGAGACTCAACGGAGCTGTACAGCAATTCTAAGTTACATTTATATTGTATTCAATCATATAGTTTTGTCATAAAAAATATAAAAACCAAACATTGGTTGAGAAAACCGATTGAAAAATTAATATTCAAAAATCATTATCATTTTAATGTGGATTTGTACTTACTGGTCATCCTCAAAACCCAGTAATGTGAGCTGCCAATGAAACACAAGTGAGGTAACCCACATTCACCACACACAAAGCTTACCTCACTTGTGCTGTTGTTGATCCATACACTATCCCATTTCCGTTGCATGTTTCTGTTGCGGCTTAAGTGCTTAATTAAATGGTAAATAGTTTGTTATCTTGCAGTGCCCCATTGAACAGCTACGAATAGTATTACATATATTCTTTCAACTTTGGGGGTGAAAAGGGAAAAATAATAATTAGACAACTTGGTGGTGCTGAATTATTTGTTTTCAGTGCCGGGCTTCGGCTCCATATAACCAATCTCGTTGGGTGCTCTAGAGGTGTCGGAACAGAAGTACATTTTTGCGTTATGTTTTTTCCTACATTTTAAAGTCCTGACGCGTCTTAAAACATGCAAAACCTACGCTTATTTTACAGTACTTAAAAATTAGAGCACAATACTTTGTAGAGCGTGCAAAACCTTTAAAAACAAAAGCACACGTATAAAAATCTTCAAATTATTAAAAATTAGGTTTATTTTTGTTTATTTTTGAGAAATGTATTTTAGAATATAATTATTTTGATAATTTCAAACGTCATATGATCCATCAACCACAGTGATGTAATGTTTCAACACAGCCCGGTTCTCATTTCCATCTTAATTCATAATTTAAAAAAATGTTAATTTCACAAAAAAAATCAAATTTTAACCAAGAAAATGAATGCTATGTTATCATGCAAGGCTTGAATTTTAACAAACAACATTTTCAGGTTTATGTCTAACTGTATTTATATATAAAGCTCTACGTGTACGATTGTACGTATACGTGTACGACTGTACGTATACAGGTACATCCACTTATAAACGCATACTTATACACGCCTATACACACAAATACATGCGTATAAATTTACATACATACATACGTACACGCTTACACGCACATACACACCCGTATACATACATACATACATACATACATACATACATACATACATACATACATACATACATACATACATGCATGCATGCATGCATGCATGTATGCATATCCTATCCTATCCTATCGCAGTACGTGAATCTTTATAATAGCCAAATAACATTTTCAATAAT
>JARUHE010336344.1:0-10664 GCA_031471125.1 Archaeomysis grebnitzkii | reverse complement strand
AGACACACACACAACCATACACATACACATACAGACACAGATACTGTTTGTAACAAATATTTATTTTGAGGGGATGAAACCTACATCTAATGCATCAGAAACAAATATCATACGTTGGTTATTTATCAGTCAAAATGAAAATGAACTAAGTTAAATTTCCTATCATTACACCTATCATTCATACGCATGTATATCATCATGCATTAGATTTTAAGTTACCAAATTATGATGAGAGCTGTTATAACTACTTTGATAGAAGGCGTATTTCCGCAAATAGATAAATATAGAATAAGTCTCCTCATTTCAATTTAACATTGTTTTTTTTTTATAAATTCAAAATCAAAAGCTTCATTATTTTAATGTTGTTATCATTAATGTTATTATCAACAGTTTCATTATTTTAAACTTTGGATTTTAAATCAATAGCTTCGTAATCTAAAATTTTAAATCGATATCTTCATTATTTTAAATTTTAAGGTTTAAATTAAAAGTTTTAAATCAATAGCTTCATTATTTTAACTTAAATAATTGTTGACAGACAAATTGTGTTCATCAGTAATTGATTGACAAGATGATGTGTGGTACATTGGAAGTACGATCCGTCATCTCCAATCAAGAATTTATGAACACTTTGGCACATCACCAAAACAAGTTTTTTGAACAAATATATCTTCCTCTTCTGTTCAAATCACACACATCACAGCAATCATTACATTAGAAAATATTCATTCATTACAATAGAAAATAACCCGTTAAAAACTTGAGAATTGTAGTCACTTTAAATTTTTAAATTCATGACAACCTTCAGTCAATAATAACCAATACTACTAAATGATTTTAACAATTTTTAATTTATCTATATTTTATTAAATTTTTCTCTTTTTCCAATGATTTAAAGCAATACTTTAATTAAAAATAAAAAAGTTTAAAAACTCAAAAATTTAGAAATTGCTTATCAGAAAATGACTTCGATTTTGTTGTATCATTTCTAGGTTTTGTGATATGAGCAAAATATTCAGAAACCTGAAATAGCATGAAGCTTATGTTTCAATATGAATATACATAATATTATGAAAATTGAGCCAACCTCTAAATGTTCACCAATCAAATTACAATTTTGTGTAGACAACATATAGCACACGTGAATGAATGAATATATAAGAAACGGGCTATACCCGGCGCTGCACCCGGAGGGTATTCAGCACTAATATAGCACAAGTGAGGTAACCAACATTCAAAGAACATAGGCTTGCCTCACTTGTGCTATTTTCGATCCATATATATATATATGGATACAAGTATGAATCTTTGTTTATATTCAAAATGGGAATAAATCAAGGTGAGATTTCCATAATAAAAATCAAGATTAGGCATAACGAGCAACTCAGCGAAAAAAAACAACGATTTGGTGCACGATAAAAACAAAAATTAGACACAAAGATAATTAAACACGAAGTTACGTCCGGCGCTTCGGTACAATAGGATTGTCATTTACATCTAAACAAAATAACAACCATATAACCATATAACATATAACCATATAACGCCTGACTTATTGTTATAAGATATATAACTCAATGACCTTAGTATTGAAAATAAACATTGTTCAATGTTACCACGTGATCCCAAAACAGGCTTTAAGGGATACAATATAAAGTTGGCGATGCACAACTACAGAGCATCACCAAAAATGATCTACAGTAGACAGTCTACACTGATGATTGAGCTATTGATGGCGTCACTTGATGCCCAGGCACTAAGGCATTAATTGATGCCCCCTTTTGAATTATCTCGATCCTTGTGTGTGTTTTTACCATTATTTTTAATTTATTTTAAGATTATTGTTGAAAACAACTCTTTTTGCATGGTTAGTTGCTACCTTTAAAATATTTGAATGCGACTAGTTTCTTAAATGTAAACTTGCATTGTTTTTTTAACTAAAACAAAGATAAACAAAAACATAGATACAATTTATAAAACATTCAATTTTATTCAGATGCTTTATTTTTTAAATTAGAGATCCTTTGAAGTTGTTGTGTTCCATAATAACTTCATAACAGCCTCAAAGTTAACAGAAAAATTTGTTAATTTATGTTTTTCCCATTCAAAATTTGTTTAATTTAAGTTTCTAACAAAATTAAATAAAACAAAACACAAATTTAGAATTTAGTTTGAGAAATGGCAGATTCTGTCATGTTGGATATCTGTGCGGCAATTCAATGCATAATTTGAATATCTAGAGACCGAAGATTTAAAAATGATTGACAAAAAATTTGGAGCACATCTCGCGTTAATAATGTTTGTCAGGTGGAATCAAATAAAAATCATTTAACTGTTGAATTAAAACAAAATAATTCGACAATTTTATTCGCCATTTCCAGGGAACATTCTTTTTAGTAAATTAAACTAAACGACGATATTTGAAAATATTATTTTTCTGTTTATCGCCAACTCAATAAAAACTTTGGAGCCAGTTTCAGTTTATTTGCATTGATTGTTTCAGATCAATTTATCATACACTTGAATTGCATAGTTATACCACTGCTGTGAACAAATATTTTGTTTTGTTTAATGTTTCTTATGAATAAAACTTGTAAAATCGTGTGAGCTTATATACGATTTGATACGCCAACGTTAGTAGAAATGTTTGTAAATTTATGATCCAACCACTCTTGTTATTATTGCACACAAATGTTTTACAATTTGTACTGCGAAATACATTATACGTTGGTATCATCTTGCTTAGCCTTGATACAATTTAGGGGACACGCCAACGGAAAATAAGTTCGACTGAAAGTCTACATCGATTGTCCTTTTTGACACAACTTCGTCTATTCACCATCGTTATCAATGACACTTGTACTGACAATGACACTGATTTTTGCACTTGCGGTTGACGATTGGATGCTTTGATAAAATTAAGCTAGAAATAAATGTTTAGCAATTCTAAGATTATTCCTTATCGATATTAAACATTTGTGAAATATTTGCGTTTAACCTTTCCTTAGGGAATCAATATTAACATAAGGGATAGAATACATTGGATTGGATTAGGGAATCAATATTAACATAAGGGATAGAATACATTGGATTTAACCTTGTGAAAACATTTCCTGTTAAACATTGCTCTGGAACAATACTGTACTTTTCGAAGTAAAACAATATGGAACACATTCTTTTTTAGTAATCTCTAGATTATGAACCTCCCTTCAGTATTGGACATCTACCATAATAAAAAAAATCATTTTCTACCTAAAGCTATAAAAAAGCTGAAGTTTGCCACCAAAGGTATTAGTAAAATAAAAGTTACAACAAAGAACAAAAATACTGAAATATATTTTTAAATATTTTTCTATTCGATCAAATAGTTTTCAATATTTTTGAAAAATTTTGAGAAAAAGACAAAAATGGAAATGTTGATTTCTGAAGATAAAACTGATTTCCATTTTATATTGAAGTGTCATTCGTAATGAAGGTTTTGGGTTCAGAAGTGATTTTTATTTCGCAAAATCAAGATTTATAGAAAAATATTTTCCGGGTTTAGTTCACATAATGACTAAAATAGTATTGTTGTTGTTTATTGTATTGTTATTGTTATTGTTTATTGTATTGTTATTGTTTATTGTATTGTTGTTGTTTAGTGTATTGTTATTGTTTAGTGTATTGTTATTGTTTAGTGTATTGTTATTGTATTGTTATTGTTTATTGTATTGTATTGTTATTGTTATTGTTTATTGTATTGTTATTGTTATTGTATTGTATTGTTATTGTTATTGTTTATTGTATTGTTATTGTTTATTGTATTATATTGTATTGTTATTTTTATTGTTTATTGTATTGTATTGTTATTGTTATTGTTATTGTTATTGTAATTGTTATTGTTATTGTTATTGTTTTTCTTTATTGTTATTGGATTGTATTGTTATTGTTTATTGTATTGTTATTGTTTATTGTATTGTTAATGTTTATTGTATTGTATTGTTATTGTTATTGTTTATTGTATTGTATTGTTATTGTTATTGTATTGTTATTGTTTATTGTTATTGTTTATTGTATTGTTATTGTTTATTGTATTGTTATTGTTTATTGTTTATTGTTTATTGTAATGTTATTGTTTATTGTATTGTTATTGTTATTGTTTATTGTATTGTTATTGTTTATTGTTATTGTTATTGTTATTGTTTATTCTTTATTGTAATTGTTATTGTTATTGTTATTGTTTATTGTATTGTTATTGTTTATTGTATTGTTATTGTTTATTGTATTGTTATTGTTATTGTTTATTGTATTGCTATTGTTATTGTTTATTGTTATTGTTCAATATTGTTATTGTTTTAAACAATTTAAATAGGACATAAACATAATTTTTACAAATCTTTTAGGAATTTAGACAAACTATTGGTTCAAATTTCAACATAATTTGCTCAATTACATTAAAAAATATATATAAACAAAACACTTTTCAAGAATGTTAATTGCCGTTAAATGTTAAATATATTTATTATATGTTACATTATGCAAAAAAAAATTGCTACAGTAAACAGAAGTGAACCGACCATAAATAATTTAAGCATTAAACATAACATTTTTTTTATAATATTAAGTATATATAATACTAAATAAATGAAATACAATTCTTATCAATTTATTAAATTAGTTTATGCGATAGCAAACTCGTGTAAGCTCATTTGATTAACTGAAAATTATAAAAAGAATAAATAAATTAATACATAAAATAAAAATTGAGGAACAATGCATATCTATTGGGACTATATGCATGTTATGTTTAAGTATATGAAAAGGGAGAAATAATGCAATATAATTTCTGTTTATTATTATCACAAATGTTTTATTATTTCTGTCAAAATGGAATCCCATGTGAACATAGTTACAAGGTAGATACAATTATTAAATAATGTTTATATAATCATTATAATCATTATAAAATCATTATATAATGTTTATATAATCATTATAATCATTATAAAATTATTATATAATATTTAAATTTATTATGTGATAATTAGATAATTTTAAATTTATATTAATTGCATGTGAGTTCTTATAGACGACTGTGTTTACTTTACACTAATAAGAATATCATATAATAAATAATACAATTTTAATACAAACAACACCGGCGCGATGAACAAATTATAAACATAATAAATTTGATATAAATGATAAAATTCAGTACCAAATAAGCCGTAAGCAGCTTAGAAATATTAGGAACGGATTAGTAAATACAGTTTAAATACAGATATATTTTGCAACATTTTTTCAATTACAATATTTTTTTAAATAAAAATAAAATTTATATAAAATCACACACATGATGATGATGGTCTAATGATCAGAACGATTAATTTGTAGGTAACATTTTTCTATATACATTCAAGCATCACTAAAATCTTCATGAGCCTGTAAATCTGATTATCTCTTAAATAATTCTCTATATAGTAATCTCATCTGAAAATAATCAGCAAATTTCACAATACGTATTTGAAGTACAGAGTGAGTCAGTGACCCTTAAAGGGTTTGTAGGATCAATATTAAAGTGTTTTAAAGATTATTAATTATTAATTGTTAAATGGTTACCTGATGTTTATAATATAATATAATTTATAATATATAATATTTAATATATAATATACAATATACAATATATAAAATATAATATATAATATATAATATATAACATATAATATACAATATATAATATATAATATATAATATAAAATATTTAACTATTGCAAACCTATCATATTCCACACATCAATGGACTGTTTGCAAAGCTAACAAAGTAGAAAATTGATATTTAAAGAAAACTTATTATAATAGGACGTTAGAAAAATACTTCGCATTGAAAAAGTTGCATGAAAAGAAAATTTGATTAAAGTTTTAGAAAAATATTTTTAAAGGTAACCTTTTTTTATTTAAAGATTGGTCATAATAGCACATGCCTTAAAAACTTTTTTATGGTATTAATAAACACGATCCATAATAAATAATTAAAAACAAACTGATTGAAAAGTAACTAAAAAGTGTGTTAGTGCACTTGTATCCTTGTGTTTAGTATATTGTATTGATGTTATTATCTCAAAGGTGATGGTATTGCAGACTATAAGATTTAGTATATGATTATATACAGTTATATTGTTTGCGACTATTGACCAAACATCCTTTATTCATAAGTTTAAATACATCAGAAAACATTATATTGTGTTTTATTGTATCTAAAATTTCTTTGCACCAATAAACGTAAATAAAATGAATGCAAACATATTTATATATTATGCATAACACTCAAGGAAAGAATGAGTCATAATGAATAATCATAAGAAAAATTCAACATTTATAAGATTATGTTAACGTGGGATTAAGCAATGTTTGTTCTTTGTTATTGTTGCGAATCGTTGTGTCATTAATAAAATATTTTAGATTTTTCATCCGACATTTTTATTCTGTCTTGTGTTTATTTTTTCATCTTAAACGTATTACCTACAAACACATAAATGGCTGCCCAATTTTTCTCATACGGACTAAGACAAGGAAAAGTATGATTGAAAAGAACCCTTATTGCATTATTGCAGTAGTTTAATAACTTGAATAATTGTATTTTTTCTGCAATGTATAACTTATTACCTTGGATTGCAGTTGAGAAAAACATTACATCTAATCATCAGATGTTTGTGTAAAATGTATTTTTATCATTTAATGAATAAAAAAGTTCTAATCATTTCAGTAACTGTTCGTTGCACATATTTATGGGCGTTAATAATGCAATGATAACAATAACGAAAACAATTAACACATAACACATATTACAACTATTAATAATAATAATGAAAATGTATCATTGTTACTATTATTATTATTAAAATCCATATAATTATTATAATAAGTATTAATATTATTGTAGAACAAACTTTTGAAGAAAATGGTTTAATTAAAGGCATTTTTATGTGTTTCCTTTTCCTCAATTTAATGACAAAGAAAAAAATAGTTACGGAACTTCAGTCTCTTACATTTCGTTCGCAGACTTATAAATAATTAAAAAATAAATTTCCTCTTTATTATAATTAGTTTAGAAAGGTTTTATCTTTTAACTAAACTTAGGAAAAACAACATTTGTTTGTAAGTTTAATCTATTCAAACACGTGTATACCTTCTTAAATAGTTAGCCTAGCTTTTAAATATTTATAATCCTCGATATTAAACATTCAGCCATTGAGAGTAATATTTGTAAAGAGGAGTAAGAACTCTTTCATTTTTTAGTAACCAATAATTGAAAACTTTGTCTCATTGTTGTTTTTTTATTTTATTTTATATCATGTAAATATTGACAATGAATTTATTTTGTTCACAGCTGTAATAGTAGCCAAATGACTCGTTCGCAATTGAGTGTCCACTGAAAAGACAAGTGCAGGGTGCAAAAGGAGCACCAAGATGTCAATCGTGTAGACACTTTCTTCAATTGAAGAAACGGTTTGGAAAAACTGAATGAAGCCACTCGTGTAATAGTAGTTAACATTTACGTTCAACAAAAAATCTACATCTGCAAAAACTACTCACATCATTTCTGTCGTCTTTTGTAGTAATTCAGTTAATATGAATTCTTTTCTTCCGGCAAATCTTTCAACCCAGTTATCAAGTAAGAAATTCTTATTGTGTTTTTTAAACAAATGTTCGAATAACGGTAACGTTTTTTGAGGAAGCATCTCCATACAATGGCCAAAAAATAAAATTTTGTGCAGTCATACAGAAAACTGACAATCAAACTCAATTTGACAGCTTGATTTAACAATACCTGTACAGTTCAGATCGAATACCGTTATATCATTGCATGGGAAACTCTACTAGTATGCTCCTGTCACGATCGGCACAAATTCAGTTTAAATTCACAAAAGTAACTTTGAATTGACGTTTTTATAATCGAAGATCATATTTTAGAAAACAGAGAAATATATTTAAAAATAGAGAAATTCCACCAAAATTTAAAGTCAGAGATTTTTCCTCTATTTGTGTTTTTGTTCTTTGAGAATCAGAAAAAACTACACGTGACAAACTTATTATTTTTTTAATTTTGTATTTAGAGAAGTTTTGTTCTGAAAATGTTCAGATAAATTATTAATAGTGAAATGGCCAAAAAAGGCCCAACAAGGAGAGTGAATTTCTACATTTAGGTAAAATAAATTTCTTTATTTGCTGGTTAAAAATAAATTGTTTGTTTGTTTATTTAAAATCAAATTATTAACCAAACTAAAATTTCTTTCTTGGTAACTATGTCCCAAACTAAAAAAGATATTGTAGGGAAAAAAAGATATTGTAGGGAAAAACAATCAAACTAAATTTAATCTGACAAACCAAAGCAGGCCATAACTTTATTCTGATTAAAGCAGGTCAGTACTCAAAAGCCATAATTAAAAATAAAATACAAACTGAACCAGACCAGAAGTTAAAGATTAAATTATCTTAACTGATCTTGTTATTTTTTGATTGTTGCATACTTGCTGCGAGATAGGAATCCAAAACCCAAGGATGAAACCATGACTGCTAAAGGAAGAAAAAATGTAGATAGTACCTTCCCGCGCAGGGGATTTCTTTTTTATTTATAGGCGAGATATGCAAGTTTAGAAAAAATATTTATTTTAATTTCAAGATTTTATGTACTGTATATAGATATTTATTGTAGGTTGTTAACTTTAAGATGTAATGGTGTTTTTATAGCTCAGTCAGTAGTTTGTTCTGGAAATATTAACTTCAATACCATATGCAAATCATTTTTTTATAAACCACTTATATTTTTTCAGATTTACTGTATATTCTTTTATGTCTGAATTTCTTCGACGACAAAAATTTTCTCGTCAATAATTAATTTAAATTTATTAAACACTCAGTCACCTATTTTCTTTTATAAAGTTAAAAGACTGGAATTTATTTATTTGGAGGTTAATATTAATTTGATAGAAATTGCTTATTTACTTGGATGTTGTTAATACCCAAGCATAAGTTGTTTTAACGTCAAATAAACCCTGAACAAACTTACATATAATGTAATTATTACCAAAGTTATTTTATAATATTCTTCTAGTTCCTTGAAAATAATTTTATATTATATAAATGTACAGTCATGGTTGATTGTCTTTACACGTTTATTTTTTTTGTTGTTAATAAATTATAGGTACAAACTATTTTTTTAACCTTCTACCTTAAAGAAAATCACTCACTTATAAGCTTTAGAATATTTTTCACTTATTTCATTTATAACTTTTGTTGAGGAATTCCATCAGGTTAATATTGATTTTTCATCATTAATGTTTGAAGGTATCAACAATTATTATTTTTGCGAGTTTTATTGCCAGTCAATTTACTCCTCCAGCGAATTGCCTGAACTCAGTCATCCACCACAATAAAAGGAAAACTTCCATTGAGATCTATTTCTATCATTAATATTATTAACCTTAGGTTTATAGCTCATTTCTCAATTTTATCTTATTTAAGTTTGAAAAGGTTCTGGATTAGTGATTCTCCAAAGAGTCTACTACCAGAACGCCTTTCAGTTCCATTGTATGGTAATATACATTAGTATATTTTAGTATATACTAGTATATTTGAGTACATACTAGTATATTTTAGTACATACTAGTTTATCTGAGTAAATGCTAGTATATTTGAGTAAATATTGGAACATATTACTATAGTTATCAGTGGTCATAACATACCTTTCCTGTATAGACGATGTTAAGAAGACATGGATACACAATTTGTGATGCACTATAATCCAAGGTGTCGGTAATTACAAACACTGTCGATAACTATGCAATAACCCTATGTAAACATAAGTATTAACATTAACATAGAGTTGAATAGTATTTACATTTTCTTATTTTAAATAACATTAACATAGAGTTGAATAGTATCTACATTTTCTTATTTTAAATAACATTAACATAGAGTTGAATAGTATCTACATTTTCTCAACTTAAATAACACTTTAGTATAAAATATTCGCCCATAATTGGTACTGTTTTAAGCTTTTAGGAAGTAATATCTAGCATCCGTTATTTATCATAACCTTTGACCGCTATCTATAATTTGTTCTTCCTGGTTTAATAAAATTATCCTAGAATTTTTTTTAAAATTTTAGATTCGTTTTAAAACAAATGATTTTTTAAATTTTTATTTCATCTATCTAAAATGCACTTCTAGCAAAAGTTTAAAAAATAATAAAAGAAACAACCGAAAAAAATTAATATTTTGTTTTAATATTTTAATTTTTATGAACTTTTTTCACAGTTGCCTCCTACAAAAAAAATAGTCTTATAATGTAAAGAACGTCGTAAACAACAAAATAATATTAGTGATAATTTAATAATGAATAATACTAATGAAATGAATTACATACATTTTTAATATAACATAAAAATAAAAACAATACAAGATTATTAATTTGATTTTCCAAAATGAAATATCTTTACATTAATGTAAAATTTTTTGTGAAAAATATATTCAAGTTGATCATTATTACTTAAAAAAAACGTCAAGATTTGTTTTTAAATTTGTAAATTAGGAAATTAAATATTTCTTTTCAAACCCACGTAAGTTGTAAACAACAAATAAAAAGACAGGAATGAACAAAAAAATACCAAAAGCAATGAATA
>JARUHE010336343.1:0-18830 GCA_031471125.1 Archaeomysis grebnitzkii | reverse complement strand
CAATACAACAATTGTATTTATATCCACAATTTTCAATAGAAATATTTTAACTTTTGTTTAAACTTATTCAATGTATGATTATTTATTTAATTGATGTTTTGCAGGTTCGTTTACCCTTCGCAATGATTTCGCAACAGACTCGACCTTGTCCATCATGTAAAAGTTATAAATTCATGCATATCAAAAATAATATTTCAACGTTAATTTCAATTTTTTCTTATTTTAATAAATTAATATTTTAAATGTTTTTTCTATTTAAATGGAAAATAAAAATAAAAGATTAAAACTAATTTTGTTTATTTAATTCTTCATTTTAGTTTTTTTGTAAGTTTTTTATTAAGCCGAGTACATTTTTACTAATTCGGACAATGCTTCGAAATCCCCTACTACAGTTACTTTGAGGGGAAATGATTGTGAAATACCCATGTAACTTGATACCGGTGCTGCTAGAACAATTATGCCTGTGATGAATTTCAGAAAATATTTCCCTATGGTAGAGACACAAATGTCAAAGATAAATTTGTTCAAATATGGTGGAAATAAAATAAAGGTACTAGGTGAAGTTGATGTTAAAGTTAGGTTGCAAAATTCTGACAACTATCATAATTTAATTTTGTACGTAGTGGATGAACCGGACACTATTTTAATGGGCATAGATTGGCTAAATGCATTGGATTTTTCATTTAAATTAAAGGACAGGGATGATTCAACTGTTAATTGTGTTCAAGGTCAGACTATACTAAATAGTTTTGACAATTCATTCAATGATGAACTAGCTACATTCAATATTCATAAAGTTCATAATATGAACAGTGAAGTGGAACCAAAATATTGTAAGGCTAGGCCTGTTAAACACAAGTTAAAAACTGGATAATTTATGTGGACGAGGTATTATTGAACCAGTTAAATATTCTAAATTGGCTGCACAATAGTACCAGTTATGAAGCCAGACTGCAGTATCCGTATTTGTGGAGATTATAAGTTAACGGCAAATAAAGCTATACTTATTGATTCTTATCCATTGCCTAAACCTGAAGAGTTGTGCAGTAAATTGGCTGGGGGTGTAATTTTTTCAAAACAAGACATGCCACCAACTTACGCGCAATTGGAACTAGACGATGAATCCAAGCATATTACTACAATAAATACACATTAAAAGTCTGTTCCAATATAGTAGGTTATGTTACGGCATATCCGCTGCCTCAGGTATTTTCCAGAGAACAATGGAGAATCTCCTTAAAGATATTCCAGGTACATGCTGTTTTCTAGATGATCTTTTGGTCACAGGTACTGATGAAAAAGATCATGCGGTCAAATTAAAACAAGTTCTAAAGTTTCTGCAAGCAGCAGGGTTAAAATTAAAGAAGTGAAAATGTGACATAGGTGCCGCAAATGTTGCTTATTTAGGACATGTAATAGATAAACGCGGAATTAAGCCAAATAAATTAAAAGTGAGCGCTATCGTGGACGCTCCAGCTCCAGTAAATATAACCCAGTTGCAGTCATATTTGGGTGAATTAAATTTGTATAGGAAATTTCTTCCTGACAGCTACAGTTTTAGAACCATTGGCAGTCCTTCTAAAAAATGAAGTATGGCAATGGTCATCCAAGGTAGCTAATGCTTTAGAAAATCAAAAGAATTTTTGATTAATTCAGACACATTGGTACATTATGACCCGAAGTACCAATTGTAGCTAGTGTAGATAGTAGTAGCTATGGGATGGGAGCAATGTTAGCACATGAAATAGACGGTGAAGAAATACCGGTTTAATTTGCATCGAGAACGTTAACACAGTGTGAAAGAGGTTATTCACAAATGGAACGGGAAGCTTTGGCATTGGTTTTTGGACTTGATAAATTCCATTTCTATATTTATTTGCAAAATATAATTTTGGTTACAGATCAATTGCCGTTGCTTGCCGTGTTTTTTCACCGAAGAAAAATATATGAGATGTTATCAGGTAGAATTGAAAGGTGGGGACTAATGTTACAATGCTATACACTTACCAGGAAATATTTGGGTATGGCGGACCTGTTAAGTAGATTGCCATTGCCACAACAGACAGATTCTATTCCGGTCCCTGCAGAATGGTTCCATTTTGTTCAAAGCTTCCAGGATAATCCTATGTTTCATTCAGAAATAAAGAAATGTACATTATAAGATGAAGATTTAAAGGAGATAATTTATTATTGTCAAAATTAATTATCTTCAAATGTAAGCGCTAATCTTAGAAATTTTGCCAACAGGAGATTAGAACTAAGTATCCAGGACGGCTGTGTATTATGAGGTTCTCTCATTGTGCTGCCAGAGGTCTTACGATCAAAATTATTAAACTAACTTCATTCAGGGCATTGTGGAATATGTCGCATGAAGGCATTAGCAAAATATTATTTGTGGTGGGCCTCACTCGATTATGACATAGAAGAGATGGTGAATAATTTTAAAGATTGTTATTAGTGCGACAAGATCCAAAGAAGGCTGATTTACATCCTTGGGAGTGGCCTAATAAACCTTGTCACAGGTTACATATCGATTACTCTAGACAGGTGGATAATGCCTATTTTTTAGTTGTAGTGGATGCACATTCCAAATAACCTGAGATAATTAACAAATACGATGTCTTCAACTACCACTATAAATTGTTTAAGAACTTGCTTCTCGAAGTTTGGCATTCCAGTTTCCATTGTATCGGACAATAGACCCTGCTTCATAACTGCCGAATTTCAAACCAGGAGGGTGCTATGCAGAACGGTTAGATAAGTTCTTATTCAAATACAGAGTCGCACCACATACGACGACAGGTGTTTCACCAGCGAAACTTATGTTTGGGCGTGACTTGAGAATCATTTTTGATCTATTACGATCAAAAGAGATTGAAGAAAGAATAAATAGGAAACAGAAGTATTATCGAGATCCTAAGTGCGCAAGACAGTTCGAGATTAGATAGAGTATATGCACAGTATAAGGAAAATACACAGTAAGTGTGTACATAACACAAACATTAACGGCTTTCAGTAGCTGCTGTTGCCAGATTGGGCTCTTTATTAAAAAAAACATTTGACAAGAAATTATACGTCTTTTTTTTATAAAAATTTGCCTTTTTACATATTCTGACGAATATTTTAAACAATTTTTATAATGGTAGACAAAAGATAAACATTTTTCTTATGTTTGATTTTTTTCTAATGAAATTGGGCTACAAATACCAATCAGCATCTGGCAACCACGTATTCGGTGGAAGTTTCCAAAATTTCAAGTTCAGTCAGTCGATAAACTTCATTGAGGATGTATGGATGTTGTTTTAATTTTTGAAACAAATGTTCGTTTTATTTCTTCAAATATATGAAACCTTCAATTTTGCTTAATTCATATTTGTAATGTTTCAGAATTTTGAAAATAAGTTTTATTCAAATTGAAAGTTCAAATAAATACATTTAAGAAAATGAAAAGTAAATTTACATTGTGGGTAGGACGGCTACTCCGCCTACCGCGTGACTTACACGTTATAAGAAACAATTTAATTTATAACATCATGGCATTAAAAATTATCGTACATAATTGGTCCAAATCGGTTCAAAAAGTATACTTTTCGGCCCAACGATGTTTGCAGGGCCGCTACTGTGTTAGCACAAACTAGTCCTTTATCTTATAAAGTAATAAAAAGACATCAAGATCAATTAATGGTTATGGTCGGATTCACATGCAAAGTGGTTTTAACATCGTGCATGGGTGAATCATTTACTGTGTGGTACGAACTATGTCAGTAATTCGATTTTTTGGCAGAAAGTATTTTCCTATTTTAAAGTGTACGTTTGTTTTTGATCGTATTCAAGTTTTTATTTCATAAAAAATAAATATATTTCACATAATTACTTAGTTATTTTGAAATAAAACAACTATAAGTATATCAATAAAAATCATCGTCTGATAAAAATGAACACCATGCATTCATCGCAAAGTTAATGAATGGGTTACGGTCGTATGCGCATACGTCAAGCCAAAATTACGTATGCGTATGGAATTGCATACGTTATCGCATACTTGTAATGTAGTGGTAAAATTTTTATGAGATTATTCAGATGTGTAGTGTTAAGCAAAAAGAGGAATATATTTTGATAAATTGATGTGGATAGAAGTAAATGTAATTATTTAATGTTAAATAAGTTTTCAATGTATCATGAATTGTTTAATATACTTATTAGACAGTAATTTGTATTAAATATTTTTTATAACTAAATATGGGGTAATGTGTGCAAGGACTGATTTTGAAATCTACATACTTTGAAAAATAAATTATAAAATAACCTTAGGACTTAAACATATACATTACTTACAAAAATGTAAGAAATATGCTTATGCTTCAATTTTATAATACTTTCACATAATTTCCAAATGGTGTACTATATAAAAACTGGTTTGAAAATTGTCCCGTTATTTCTAGCCTTGGGCATTCGCCTACTTTAATGGTGCAATAATTACTTTGCGCATGGTCTTAAATGTCAAAATAAGAAAAAATAAGTTAATAGTACTAAAGTACATTTAATTTTAAAATAGCATCAAATTTATGATTAAAAAATCTAATACTAAAAATACTCTGTACCATAAATATCTAGAGATAGTTAGACATTTAGACAATGCACAACTCTTAAAATAAGTTTGTTCAATAGATTTTCAGATGCAATTAAATGACAATGACAGAGAAATAAAACTTATATAAAGCTTTCACCTAATGGCACGCTTGATAAAAATAGTAAAAGAAATAAAACAACGAATGAAGTAAAAATTGTATTTTAAGAGTATTGAGGAGGGAAAAAAATAAACAATAAATTTCTTCAGCATATCACGGTTATCAAAAAATAAGTGCAGAAGAAATTTAATTAGAAAATAAATTACATTTGTTACAAAATATTGTATATAAAAGTCGAAGGTATTGCATTGCAAAATTCTTTCAATTATAAAAATTGTTTTTGGTTTACCTTATATAGATCGGCAATAGCACAAATGAGGCAACCCACATTCAAACAGCAGGGCTTACCTCACTTGTGCTATTATGTGGATCAACAATAGCACAAATGAGGGAACCCACATTCAAATAACAGGGCTTACCTCACTTGTGTTATTATGTGGATCAACAATAGCACAAGTGAGGTAACCCACATTCAAACAACAGGGCTTACCTCACTTGTGCTATTATATGGATCAACAATAGCACAAGTAAGGTAACCCACATTCAAACAACAGGGCTTACCTCACTTGTGCTATTATATGGATCAACAATAGCACAAGTTAGGTAACCCACATTCAAACAACAGGGCTTACCTCACTTGTGCTATTATGTGGATCAACAATAGCACAAGTGAGGTAACCCACATTCAAACAACAGGACTTACCTCACTTGTGCTATTATATAGATCGGCAATAGCACAAGTGAGGTAACCCACATTCAAACAACAGGGCTTACCTCACTTGTGCTATTGTCGATCCATACGAAGCTTATTTTTCTATGGTCCATCTCTAAAAAAGAAATAAAAAAATAATTCACAACAAAAAGTTAAAAAGTTTTTAAAACATTTTTGTCAAAAGAATTGTTTCTATATCACAAATATGAATAAAAAATGGTGTTGTAAAGTTGTGAAAATGTCAATGAAAAAATCCAACTTGAAAAATATTTATGTACAGCTTTTTCAATTTTACAAGTAAAACCAATATAAAAACAAATTCAAGTCCTCATATAAAAAATGTTACAAAGTGGGAAACATTTAATTAAAAATACACATTATAGAGACCTTTCATATAAACATAAATTTAATCTATTGTTGTATAAATAAAAAATCTGAAAATTTTTAAATTTTTATAAGTACCTAATATAAATAATAAAAACAATCAACAAAGAAAAAAATTCCAGGTATCCCCCACTCTTATTGCAATGCGAAAAAGTTACGAGCCAGGTCTTACATTTATTACGGTTCTCTTAGAAAACATTTCAAGAGTAACTTTAGTAAAATTGAATTTTATTCTGAGAAAACAAAATTTTTGAGAGTTCATTATAAAAACAGAATTGAATCTGTTCTCCTCTTCTGTTTGATCAGAGACGCCTGAATAAAATGATCATAGTGAAAAATTATTGTGTTTGTTCTTCAATGATAATCAATTATCAATGATCATTGAATGGTCACATCATGCCCCACATTTATTATTATTATACAAGGCTTTGGATTTATATTCACACCGTTGTAAGCGCTTTATTGGCTTCTACAAGTTTTTTTAAAGTTGCCTTTTTTTATTATTGTAAAGTGAATGGTGGATTTAGGAAGAGTGAAAATTACATACCAATCATCATAAACGAGCAAATGCAACCATTGTCTAACGATACTACGATCATTGATGACCTCGGAAATGCCACAATTATGTAGAATACGGTTTTATTTGCTCAAAAAAAATTGTCACTTGGGTTGTGGAGCGCCACAGCAGAGGCACTCAGAGTGAAGAGAATATTTATAAAATTGAAACAACACTTCATGAACCCAATATGGAGTGATGATGAGAGAATATTTGGGAGATGAAAATCCATCCAAGACTTGGATCATGTCCCACAAACATTTTTGTATGTGATTTGATCAAACTTCATTATCAGGACCACTTTTCCCAACAAAAAAATTATTAAAGAAAAATCATACATAAATAAAAATAAAAAGATATTCAACTTTTATCTCAGATTGATTGTGGTGTTGTCGACCCCCCTCCGTCCTCGACATAGAGGACGGAGCCCTCACGTCGGTGGGTCCAGCCCCCACCCCAGCAGGTCGGACCATCGGGCTAGTAGCCCCGCCGCTCCTACCGGATCCGTCCAGAGGGCCTCCGGGGCCATGTCCGTCCACACATGCGGGCATGCGAGCAGGTGTGTGGTGTTGTGTGTATGTTGTTGGCACAATGGGCAATTGGGTGATGGTGTTAGTCAGGGGCTATTTTGATGAACTTTTTCTTATGTTAATATTAATTCTTCATTATTTACAATCGAGGAGTAAAAGATAATAACATCTCTGGTCGCAAGAATAAGTCTTTATTAAAGAAACAATTTCGTGTATATAAACGACCAGAAAAAAATTGGCGCGTAGATGAACATTTGTTTGTACGTAATAATGTTTTTAATATTTTTTTATTTTAAACAAATATTATCGAGTAGCAACGCCATCCTGAGACAGTAGAGAGGCAAGCTTTTCGTGGGACTTTATTTGGCCACCAATGTTGAAACTGCTGAGCCAAATTAGTCTTTTGAAGACACTGATAAAGTACAAGTTCAGCGATGTTCTCTATAGTAAGGTTCACTCTAGCATCCAGCATCGATAATTATAAGCAATCATATCCATCTGAATATCAAAAGATTGTTTTAAGTTTTTTGAGATATACTTTTTTGTAATCATGAATGTCGTCTCAAATTGCTAGCTGGTAAACTGCTGGATACTGTGACTACCGAAAGTATAAAACATTTCACAATTATATTATAATTATATTATAATATATTATATTATATTATATTATTATATTATAATAAATTATATTATATTATTATATATTATTATATTATTATATTATAATTATACCGGCATGAGCTTGGTTTGTTAAATAATTATTATACCCGTAGAATAAACATTATTACAATATGTTTAGGTTTGTGTATAAAGAAATGTAATATAATATGTTATTTAAATAAGCTAATATTCAATAAACATTAAACATTTAACAAAAATTATTAATATTTCAAATAAAAATAATTAATTTGAGTAGTTTTTGTGATTAATTCAATTCATTATTTATTAATAATATTGTTACCAATAAAATGGAGTTAACTATTGTTTTTTTATATTTCTACTCCCTACAGTTGTTGATAACTAATAATAATGCCCTACATTTATTGATAACTAATAATAATACCCTACAGTTATTGATAACTAGTAATAACACCCTACATGTATTGATAACTAATAATAATACCCTGCATTTATTGATAACTAATAATAATACCCTACAGTTATTGATAACTAATAATACTATCAAGTAACGATCACAATAATAAGATAAAACACTAATAAAACAGTAATAATAAAATGAGATAATGATACTAATACGCTAACAATAATAATAAGATCAAATGCTCTAACAATAATAATAATGATAATCATATTAACAATAATTTTATTAGCAATAATTATATTAGCATTAAATATATATAATAGGTAATCGATAAAAATAATGAAAATAAAAGGAAATAAAAATACTAAAAGATAATAGATACAATTAATGATAACTATAGATACCGGTAATAATAAAAATACAATAATTGTTTGTTAACAATAACAATAAATAACTAGAGGAAACAAATAAAAAAAAAAGTTATGAGAATTAGTAGTTTTTCATTTTATTCTAGGTAAACTCTCACCTCTCACCATACGCCTGATAGATAGCTATGCTATCTGTCAGCTGGCTGAAGATGAATAAATGTTCGCCAACCCTTCTCTCCTCATAGTAATGGTGTGTTTCCATTTCTCCAAGAGACTTCCTTCTCCTCTCCATCCCGACTTCAACTCCCTCCATCCATCTTTTTCTAGGACGTCCAACCGGTCTTTTTCCTACAGGTTTCCATTTCAAATATTTCTTCTGCAAGAATTGAAAATATTTAGTGGACTGTTTAAGACTTCTTTCTACAAATTTAATAACTATTACAGTAAACATTTACGATTATAACATCATATTATGTATGAAAGTATAAACAAAGCAATTTGTTTAAGAAATGAAAATACCGCAAAATTGTAAAAACGAAGAAAAAGAACATCTTTTTTGCTATAAATTATGAATATACATTTTAAGATTATATATACAATATACATTATAAAATATATAAGTTATGTTAGCAGCTATATCATTTGATTTTAATGTTCAAAATCCAAAATAAAATGTTACATAACCTATGAAAATAAGCCTATTAATAAAAAAAACCTGCATACTGAGCTTCTTCTCGCCCGTATATATATGTACGCGCCTAGATTCTTATGTAAAAAGAGTCTATTAAAATTGATAAAATATCTTTTTTATTACTTCTCTACAAAGACCAACCGATAAATTGATTTTTATAAACAATAAACAGTACATAAGTTTATGTTCTTACATTGAAGAAAAAAAACATAGTACGAGAGCTGATTTTAGTATGGAGGTAGCATGTTCGTGCTCCAACTAATGATCATCAAGTTTTAATTTAACTTAAAAATTAATTTAAAAAGTAGTTTATAGTCATTATCTTTCAGCATTTGTTTTACTTTGGACCCATCTTTGGTGCATAGTCATTGGCTCTTCCAGAGTGAAACTTTTGTCTGTTTCAGAACTCAGGTTTTCTAGTGAGGTTCAACTCCCACATCGTCTACCAGTTAGTCTTGCTTATTGGCTGGGTTTTCCATTCATCCGGCGATTTTTTCCTTGGTTTCGGCCTAAAAAAACTAAAAAAAAAACTATATAAACATAATAACAGCTGGTAACGTTACGGATATAGAAGAGGCAAACTCGAGCTTGAAATACCTAAGCTACCTTCACCGGCCTTTGAATAAATTTGTAGCCTAAATTGTATTTAGTAAAAGTTGTTTAGAATATACAGTTCTTCTTTTTGTTTTAAATAAATATTCTTGTAAAACAAAATATGAATAGTTGGTTTGTCAAATTTTGCAAATACAATTTTTTTATTTAAAAAGCTTTAGATTTTAGAAATTAAAAATTTATCTCATCATTATTAAAATTAAAAGGCAAACACTTTATTCTAAACAAACATTGCTCAAAAGTCAATAACAAAACACTTTAATGACACATCAACATCAACATCAACATCAACAACATTGCTCGCCATTTTCCGAAAAGTAAACCATATATAGAGCTTGGCCACTTCGTTCCCGCGCTCGATAAAAATGTAGGAAGGTAATTTAAATACTTGTAATTCTAGCAAAGTAATACACGCGCTGTTCTTTTTTAAAACTGTTTTTTTGTTTCCTAATTAAATGTTCCATGCTATATCTTATTTTATAGCGTATTGCAACCTGATTTGATTAAATAATTGAGATATATTCTTAACCTGATAGTTAATTTTGTACAGTAAACAAACAATGAGCGTATACTGAAAAACATGTTTTCTAACAAAAGTTGAAATACCCCAAACAATATACGCTATACTTATAAATACTACTGAATAAAATGTATATGATGAGTGCTTCTACGAATAATATTAGCTATACAAAGAAAATCGGCTGATAAATATATGAAAGTATTTGCGTTCCACGAAAACCTTCCTCGAAGATTCAGACATTAGAAGCCTTATGAAAATTCTGATGGCAGGGGTGGGTGGGGCAAAGCCCTATGTAGCCAATGGACTATAATATTAAAATTATTATAACTATAATTACTATTAAACATAGGGTTCTTGATTTTAATTCATTGCCTTTTACCTAGGGACGTCAATTAAAAAGTTGTGACCTATATACTTTTACGTTTGTAATCCAATATAAAATTGTTTATATGATAGAAACAATGAAATCAATCTGAAGAGTTTTCCAATTAATCTGAACATTCCCCAATTTATTTTACAACAGAAAGCAATTATTTATTTTTCTCCGCAACAGTTGAAAATTTTTCAAGGCAAACAATAAACCTCTTGACTTATGTAAAAACTAATTCATTATATAGAACAATGCCTACTTTTGATAATAATATTAACGTATGTCACTTCTTATGACAGTAATTATTTAAAGATATAAGGTCACAACAGTTCAGATCAGGTCTACAGTTGTCAACTTTAAGTTGAAAGATTATATAAAATTGCTTGCCAGTATTAACAATAGTAATAACTAAAACAATTATATATCGTCAACATACTCTTTGAACACCTTACAAAAATATAACAAGAGAAAATACAAAATAAATGTTACTCAATACCAACACAGAAAATGAAATTCAACGTTAAATACAAGAATAGGGATACTCTTATGAAATAAAAATATAAATAAAACTATATAAAAAATATATGTTTTAAACTGTTTCATAAATAATGGAAAGGTATTTATACATTTCATTCTTTTAGGAAGAGATCTCCACAATTTCGGCGCTGCATAAAAAAGTCATTCTTTCAAACTTGATAGTCTCGTGGGTCCCTGCAAACAACTGCTCATGCGTGTACATTTCCTGCATAACTCAAATTCTCACTGTGCTAAGTCTCTCGCATGAAGAATATGTCTCAGCAAATAGAACTCACGTCACTGGATCCGCATCCAGGAACCTACTCATATACCCAATTCTTTGCAGTTGGTGCCGTCGAATGATGCAGCCTCTTGGGCGATCCCAGCATCATGGAACTCTTGTATCGCTAGGAACGAGGTTATTCCAATGATGCCCCATCATTTTGCGCACTTATATACATATGCTAATTATGCAAGATTCTCCATCGAACATTGGCCACAACGTGGTTGACCTCTTTTGTCACTCGACATGTGTTGCAGTACCAGGTCCATCGGAGTGAATTTGTCCTTTGAAACCAGGATTCACCTATCAAAAGTCGGCGAGATTTCGCAAAGTCCAGGAAAAGTCATCTAGTCTCTTGGTTCCCGACACAGGAAGACCAACGCATGGCTCATAGCTAGCCATGTTAGGGCCCTTCACATTATTGGAGTCCCAGCAAGCCCCATTGGAGCGGCTCGACCAGTGGTATGTAGAACCATCTACCACGGCAGACCCAGTACGAGACCATCTCACCTCTGAAAGAGTCACTACCTCCATATGCAGCCACCTGAGCTCCTCCGGGACGATCGAAAATCTACTAACACTGGGAAGAGTTAAGAAATCCCATGACAACCGCGCTATAAGGGCGCCAGCTTTCAGGAATTCTTCCTCTCAAATTACCCGGTTTGTGTAATTGCATTCTCATTAGTAGCATATGACAGTTATTACGCTGGTGCTCTGCTCACATCGTCAAGGTTTAGCAGAAAGAAGTGGCACTATTTACTGTGATAAGAAATCATCCCCAAAAGCAACACATCATGCACAGACTGGTTCAGCAAATACTCTACTTTTCAGAGTGCATGCGTTGTGGGGTAAACGTAGTTAACCAACAATTTGATTTAGTTGACTATGTATATAGGTTACAAAACATGCAATAGTTTTGTAAATTGATGAACAACCTGACAGCAGAATTCGGCACTTTTTGAAGTTTAACTAAACAGTCTTCAAAAGTAAGGTTTGTAGACTTTTATATAAATTGTTATATTTATAAGCAAGATCAAGGTCTTGTCGTAAAGCAAATATAGTATTGATTGAAAACTACTTTCTTTTGAACTTAGTCTTGAATTCTTGTTAGCATATTTATAGCTAACATTTAATTTTGACTGTTTTAAATATAGAACCATGTGTAATGGAGATACGATTATATAATGTATGTAAAAGAAAAAGAAAAACGTTTGAGATGAGAAAATATAAATGTGTTAATTAAAAATAAATAAACTTCAAAACCTGAAATTAATATGATACAGATGAACATGAATAAAAAATATCTAAATTGTATGTATGATTAATATGTAAATTTTATAAAATAGACAACGCAATTTACCCCCCGCTCCCCATCCTTTATGAGGTGCAGTTTTGAGTTATTGAATTATCTATAACTTACTTATTTATTGTGCGATTTTTTGAGTATAACTTTTATTATGCGTACCGACGCATTGCCTACAGATTTTATTGAAAAATATTTTACATTAAAACGTTCACTTTTTGATATGAGTTACTTGAACTTTTATTTGATATTTTTTGAAACATTTCAACATACGCCATTTTATGTTTCCTGTGAAAAGGTTTTGAGTCTATCAAATAAACATGTAAGATATTCAATATAACCGGAAAGTGGTGCGACATAACATGTGATATAATATGATACTTTTAACAACAACTTAACAAAGTTACCGAATTTTGGAAAATTAAAGTGCGCGCGTGACAGTTGTTTTAGTGTGTCTGCGATCTAAAATATTTGTGTAAGGATTTGTTTAGTTATTCATTATTTTCTTAAACTTCTGAAATTAAACTAAAATAATAAAGTTGGTATTGCAATAATAATAGTATAATAATAATAACAATACTATTTACAACAAGAATAACATCATTAATATTGTTATTCATATTATTGTGCTGTTAACATGTTTAAATTCCTTATTACGTTACTTTCTTTTGTTAAAGAATTTTTCATAAAAAATCATTATTTCTCAAACTTACATAAGATAAATAACAATAAAACGAAATTGATATTATGATTCTATGTTGTATAAGTTTGTCAACTATCAACCGTATACATTTTCTTATACTTTTCAAATACTAATTAAAATAAAAGCAATAATATTTTATTAAATATTGCTATTCTTACTTTTTATGTATTATCAGTATCATTATCATAATATTTTATTAAATATTGCTATTATTACTTTTTATGTATTATCAGTATCATTATCATAATCAGTATTACCATTTTTATTGTTTTTATTATTATTACTACCATTATTATTAATACTATTACTATTGTTATTATTATTATACTTTGAACGTTTGTGTAGTTGCAGAACTATAAATTTTTAATATATAGGAAAACATAAAAAGCATTATGGTTATAATGCTTGTTTTTCAATAGATATGCAGTATATGCAAATTATTTCTCTACAATAAAACAGAACCAACACAATTTGCCATCTTATCTTATTTAAATCTCCAAAATTATTATTTTAATATACTTAGATGACAGTAAATAAATTTAATTTTTAACCAAAAATGATGTTATATCTAACTAACAGTTTGACTTAAAGGTTTCTACATTGTATTGATTTTTTAAATAGTATACAAAACTGTTACGAAAACGATCATTCACAAATAAGACTCTCACGCTTCAAAAACATGTATAAATTCAACACTACTACTATTTCTATACAGCTTGCCATGCACCTTTATTTGATCTCGATCATTAATAATTTAAAATTAAGACTCACACCTTTATGAACAAATTGTTTTTTTAATTTGTGATTACCAGTAGCGCAATCATGATAGGATGGTTCAGGATAAATGATTGTTAGTTTGGTCCATTAATTTTTATATAAATGGTATATTTATATAGAGATAACAAGATGATGTCAAGACCAACGCTGTCAATATTAAAATCTTTTTGTGACAGAAACTTCTCAAGCGTTTTTCATCGGAGATTATGTATGTCACCTAATTCGATACATAATAAAGGTGAATTTTTCAATGTTTTAATAGTTACATACAAAATATCTTGTGTATCACAATTGTTTGAAGGTGTAAAAATTTCAGAAATTTCATATGCTTTGATTGTGTTTGGCTTTTCACATACATGTACTGGCTATTTTATTCCTGCACAATCATGTACTTGATGTTGAGTTTTGTATGTGGCTGGCGCAATTTGGGTTGACTTATACTATCATTACTAACTCGAGTTTTACAATATATTTCTTTCGAAACATTTTTTTTTCGAAGACATTTCGTAATATTCACTATTTAATGTTAAACTGTAAACCAAAATATTTTGTTGTAAAGTTAGGTTATTTGTTCAAACTTTAAATAACTATAGTTGCTCAAAAACTCCTTAGCTGTCATAACTATTTATAACTGAAACGCGTAGTTTTATTGTTATAATTGGTTTTCATCATACTACTGGTGTTTATTTTCACACAAATCTATATGAAACTACTCTTGAATGAACTTTTTTCTCATTTTTCTATTAGACGTTTGGCTTCTTTCTCTTTCAAGTAGTTTCGTGTTTTGTTATCTAGCATGTTAATACTTGTGATAACTGATGTTTGACTAATTGAACAATTAGCTTCATTATGTTGCTTCAAACCAATGTCAAATCTATATATAGATTTGACAAAGCTTTCAATAAAACTATCAAGTTACCCTAATCATTGTTATGTTTCATGGAATTAAAAGCTTTTTACATAACTGTTTTGTGGATTTCTCTAAGGTACGTATAAACATTAAAAGCGATAAATTTATTAAATCTACCAAAAATGCGCAAAAGACCGCATTCAACTTATTTTTACAAAACTGTCGAAAAGTTCCCAAACTAAACGTTTTCAGCTTCACACAAAACTGCCGAAATGTAACGAAAACTATCGGTTTTCAACTTGTTTATCCCAAAACCACCGAAAGGGGCCCAAAATGACCGTTTTTTTCAAATTATTTCTTACAAAACAGTCGAAAACTGCACAAACTTAACGTTTTAGCTTGTTTTTCACAAAACCACCGAAAAGTGCCCAAAATGATCGTTTTTTAATTTGCATCTCACAAAACCACCGAGAAGTTACCAAAATGAACTTCCATTATTGTTATTGGCATAATCAAGAATTCAACACTTTTGTTGTAACAATGCCATGTATGTAATTTGTATTATATTTCATCCAGATGCAATTTCCCTGGTCAAGACAAACCTATCAAATCAAAATCGAGCTACAAAATAATTAATTAGATTATTTTTGGATAACATTGCTCTTGTGGCTCCCTTACCTTGCTGTTATATTGCGGTAAGCAACACACTACAATTGTTGAATAATAGATACAATGTTGTATCATACTCCTCATTGTTGTCATTTTCACACTTAGCACCATATTCATACTAGTTTGAAGAAAACACTTCGCATGGTGGAGTTATTGGTCTATGATCAATGTTAATAATTGGCTTATGAAGTGTAAGTATATCACAATAAAAAAATGAGTAAATAGAATTGAGTAATTGAGAGTTAAGTTTTATTAATTCCTATGAAATAGTTAATTATATTGTTCTAAATTAAGTTAAACTAATAAACTTTTAATGAAACGAATTTTTATGCACATTATTTTTCATTTTTACTTATATAGTATATTTTATATTAAAGAAAAATATTAAACTAATAAACTTTTAATGAAACGAATTTTTATGCACATTCTTTTTCATTTCTACTTATTTATTAAATTTTATATTAAAAAAACATAAACTATTAAGCAATAAGAATGATATCAAATATCACAGAAAAAAATATTTTCTTTTTTTATTATCTTTAATAAATTCTCTAATAACTTGTAGAAAAGCTTTTAATGCTTATTTTTGATTTTACAAAATAGATAATATTTAATATTTAAATCACTTTAAACTGTCGCAATATTTTGTAGTATATAAAAGATGGTTAAAGAAAAACTACAAGATAACAGTTTATTTAGTGAACTTAATTATACAAAATCTATTTCAATACTAGCTATAATGAGTGGTAAATTAATAGAACATACGAACAAATAGATCAATGACGTATGAGTTCAATAATTTAGTTGTTTATAAGACTTTGCTTGAGAAATGCTGATCAAGCGAATATACATGAAGTATAATAATGTAAATATAATAATAATGTATTTCCATATGTATACTATAGAAGTATGCATGCAAAACATGAAATTGTTCGCCATTGGAAGTTGTATTGTTGGAATCAGCATTTTTCTCTAAGAAAATACTTTCTTTAACACTTTTTTTCTCATTAGAAAGAAAAAAGTGAGTCTTCAAGTAACTATGAGGACTTTTCAATCACGTTTTGATATACAATGCTGTGTTTTATAAAGTTTGTTGTTGTATGGAAGTGAAATATGGGCAGTAATGAAAGGACAAGAGAAGAAGATGAATTTGATAGAAATAAGAATGCTGAAATGGATATGCGGTGTAAAAAGATAGAATATAACAAGGAACCATTACATGAGAAGCACAGTGAAGTTACAGTGGTACGTAAGAATATTATACGGGTATGGCCATGTAATAAGAAGAGATGCAGAATATGTAGGCAGAAAACTAATGGACGTTGGAGTAGATGGTTATAGAAATGGAGGAATGTCTAAGCTTATATGGAAAGATAGGTTAAGATAAACTCTGCAAGAAAAGAGCTTATGAGAGGATTGTATGAGAGACATGGCAAGGTGGAAGAGACTAGTGAGAAACAGTGATCCCATTTGAACAGCATCATTGTTCAACATAAATCTCTTATGTAGGCTTTACTTTTCTTTATAGGTGTTACTCTTATTTACGAGAATATATGATAATCTCTGTTTGCATTATGAGTATTTTTTACTTTTTGGTGAGCAGTATCAACATATTTCTTATCATTCACATGAGAACCAATTCTTGATAAACTATTGTTTTGTTATGATTAACACGGAATTAATAATTCAGCCAAGAAATAAACCACTGTGTATATAATACTATGTATTATGTGTGTGTCTTTTACAAAATAATACTATACTTTTTTAAACAAATGTTCAATACTTCATCTAACGGAGAATTATTTTATATAGTAGATGTGGGAAACTTTTAATGATTACATTATGATTACATGTTATCAGCTTAAAATATACATCATCATCATTTTGTTTTTATCTATAATTTGAAAAGTATCTAAAAACATGCATTCTTATGAAATGAACAACGTAATAAACAAATATAAATTGCTAGTTCTTAACACACATTACTAACATAATAGATATAATAACATTGTTATTGTTAATGCTATTATTTCTATAATTGTGATTATTATTACTATTATTATTATAACTTTATTATATTAATAACTTTATTATATTAGTTATAAAAAACAATTGATAATTAAACAAAGCCATATAAAATGTAGGAAGGTAATTAATAAATTAACTAGGGCGTAAGTTTGTGATTCTGCCAACGTAATGAACGCTCGGTTCTTTCTTTAAACTGTTCTAACTTTTTTGTTTCTTATTTAATTGTTTCATATTAAACTTTATTTTATAGCGCGTCGCTTGCTAATTTGATTATATGTATTAAATTATATCCTTAACCTGCTAGTTATTTTTTATAATAAACGAAAAATGACGAGTATTGAAAAAATACAAATTCTTTAAGAAAAGTTGAAACAATTTAAAAACACACGCTATAATTAGAAATATTGTCGAATAAAATATATAATAAATGCATTCCCACGCATAATAATACATATAAAAACAAATCGGCCGATAAATATACATATTTTTCTTCCTCCGCAAAACAACTCCTCAAAAAATTGCCCTGTAAGGGTGGCTTGCAACATGATTCCAAATGAGTAACAAAGCTTTTTCGAAAGTTTAAGCGGTTGATGAAAGTTTCAGATAGGTGTAAGGTATGTGGCAGGGGGGGGGGCTAAACTCAATGTAGCCCATGAACTAATATAAAATGCAACTTTCTTCTTCATGTGAATCGTAAAGTGTTAGCGATGCCATTTAACATTTCACGACTGAACATGTTTTTGTGTTGTGTTCATTGTAATGAATGATAATGATAATAAACGATGATGATAATGATAAACTATCATTGATAATTCATTTATTATGAACGATGGCAACATTAATGATAATGAATGATGTTAATACTAATGATGATGAATGATGTTAATAATAATGATATTAATAACAGTAATGATAATAATAATGATAATGATAATGATAATAATAATAATAACAACACTGATAATAATTGTGATAATAGTAATTTATAACAATAATGTTACAACTAATGCTAAGAATAATGATAATGATAATTATATTTATAATAATAACAATAATGATGATGGTGACGACGACGACGAGGTCAATGATAACAATAATGATAGTATTGATAACAATAACATTAAAAACAATGCTAAGAATAATGATAATGATAATGATAATGATAATAATAATAATAATAATAATAATAATAATAATAATAATAATAATAGTAATAATAATAAAAATA
>JARUHE010336332.1:0-10664 GCA_031471125.1 Archaeomysis grebnitzkii | reverse complement strand
ATATATATTTAAAGTTTATATACATATATATATATATATATATATAAGTTTTATATATATATAAATATACAACGTCTTATGAATGTTTGACAAACAGTGTGCCAAAGAATGAAGAGCAGAATATTTGAATTCGATCTTTAAGCAAACATTATTAAAGGAAATCCAGGACAATGCCTGAGCTTGCCTCTATTTTTAGACATTCAATTTTTATATAAAAGATGATTTTATATTTGTAAGGAATTTTGTAATGTTAATAATAACAATAACAATGGTAATGTTAATAATAATTATAATAATAATAACGATGGTAATGTAATAATAATATTAGTGGTAATAATGGTAATGCTGAAGATAATGATGAGTATAATAATAATGTGAAGAGTAATAATAAGTAATAATAATAATAATAATGATAGTTATTATCGACGCCATCTTTCCTAAATAATAATTACCTTGTGAATAATAATAATGATAAAAAGAAAATAACAATATTTAAACAAATTTACAAGAAATTGTCACTAATTAAAAATGATAGAAATTAACTTCAATTATTTCAGTTGTAAAAATGAAAAAAAAAAGATTTTTCATTATCATTATTTGATGAGAATTTAAAACATTGATATCCATAACAATAATGCAATTAATGAACCAAAATATAGGGCATAACAATGATAGTATAAACATATTTATGAATATTTATGCGGTTCTCGCTTTCCATTGGTCAACAATATAAAATATTTGGGTGTGCATGTAGACACTGGAAATGGTTTTGGGTAAGGTGGCTCGGGGACAGAGGGTAATTTATCGACTAAGTTATTATTTTCCTAGGAGTGTTCTCTTAAAATTGTTTTATTCTGTGTTATATCGGTTTTTAAATCTGAATCTTATTGTGTGGAGTGGTCTTTATATAAGCCGACTTAAGCCAATTCAAATCTCTGTAAAAAGTCATTACGCTGCATTCTTAAAGTAGAGTTTCATAGCAATCACATGCCCCTGATGCATACAACTCAAAATTCTGAAACTTAAAGATCTTTAATCTTTATAAGCTGGCGTTACTTAAACGTCTACACTGTTTGTTATACAAGCTCCAAGATAACTATTTCCTGAGGTTTCTTCCCCAACATGGCTATGGTATGAGGCGAGCTGTTAGGTTTCGAGTTCCTTATGCAAGACTTAATATAATGAAGGAAAACGCGCCTTATAGTTTGATTGTCCTGATGAACTTGGTTTCTGAAGATTTTGTCTCCCCTCAAAGTTTATTAAGACTGAAGAGAATTTTCAAAGCTTCACTCTTGGAGATGAACTAAATAAACTATTATCTAGTTTAGCTCATTCACCATAGACCTATTAGCTTCACACACTTGGAGTGGTCTATAAAGAAAAAAAAACATAAACATCTTTAATTATAACGTTAATGATAATAATGATAATATTATAAAACACCAACACCAACAATAATGAGAATACCAAACATAACGATAACATGCATATAATAATCATAATAATTGTAATAATTAAAATCATTAACCCTAACAATAATAATAATTATTTTAATTATTACAACAATAACGATAATTATAATAATGTACATTACTGTATATCATTACTGGCTCAGCCATAGGTATTAGCGTGTCATTCCTTAGACCAACCGTATTTAGAATTAATTAATCTTACTGAACAATTTATTATAAGAAACTGTCATTATTGAAGTTCTTGATTTCTGTTTAGAGAAAAGATAATCTGGAAACAATAATTTCAAAAAATAACTTGATCCCTAACAAAATTTAAACAATTAGTTTATAAAGTATTTATATATTATGGCTAATATATCTACTATCATATACAAGGCTAACCAATTTCTTGCCAAATGTGTTTTGTTAGATTAGTGAAATAATAATAACGAAAAACAATAAAATAAATTATAGAACAACTAGTTAATACTTGGCTGGGGAGCCTTCTAGTAGTATTTCCAAGATAACATTACGTTGATATGTTAATCAGATCGAACCAAACCACAGAACATCAATCAATTTTTTAAACAGACAAACCAACCAACCAAAATATTCGAAGCAGTCACGTGACCACTACGTCACCATTGTCAGTTATTTGATTGATTGAAGACATTTATCATAATTAGCATTGATCAACGTTTCTTAGTTGTTTTGTGATCAAAATAAAGATAAAATATAAAAAACGCAGCTGAGACATCTTTTCAATAAAAAAATCTCTGTGCTGAAGTGTTCACAGCCTTGAGGGTAAACTAAATCTTCAGATAAGTTTTATATAAGTAATGAGGTCGTCCGCTAAATTGACCAAATTTGAGAATGGTCAAGCTTTTGGGAAAGTGACACCGAGGTTCTAGTCCTGATTATTGAAACTTGTTAGATTTGTTTAGCCAATGTGTAAGAGAGAAATTTTTTTATCTTCAAAAACAATATAAAAAATTAAGCCATAAAAATACTGAAACTTGTTCGGTTTATTTTGAATTAGTTACTCAATCTTTGTAACTTTTACCTTAAATTAATAATGTGTTACTCTTTCTCAAATTAATTGGAATTATTTAGCAAAGAAGTATCGTTTGTACCACACTAATGTTGAGTGTTTTTCTTTAACTAGTTGAATAAAACCGTTAAAATGATAGCAATAAATAAAAAATAAAATCATTATTTATAGCTTAAAGATTCCAGCAGAAAAAGTTGAATGCGAAGGAAGTTTCGAATGAACAACCTAATTAGTCCTGAACACTTTTTGATAACTTTAATGCGCCAAATTTGGAACAATTCCCAACATTAAGACCGGAGTTGGTTCGCAGATCTTTTCGGTAATCTTGTTAGGTTGTTGACTCAACTTCAAAAGTTACTTCACCCTGACCCAAAAATATAACGAGAATTTAACACCAAATCCGCCAATTAACTGCAGAACCTCTAATGTGAAAAGTTTTTTAGTGGAAATTCCTTTTGGAAATTGTTCCACTCAGGTCATATTGTTAGAGCTCAACTCGAGCTTAAATCTATATTGAAGAGGAGTTTTAGCAATTTTATCATTTTTATTTCCTCCATTAATTTTTAACAAAACGTTGAATCATTCGCGAAAATATAATTCTTTTGTATTTGGTGGAGTGTATTATTAGCGTTCAATTTTTGTCAACTACCTTCATTGATGTAATTATATTGACATTTTTTTAATATGTAAATTTACATTGACATTTTAATACTGTGCATACTTTAAATAATAATTATCCAATGTGTTAGATTTTGAAACGCCGATATTCAGGTTTTTCCTTTTATAAATAGTGTAGGATTCACTTAAGTCTTACTAGCATTTAAAAATGTTTATAAGTAGGCAACAAAACATTGCTTTATGTAACATTCAAAAGTTTCGAAATATAATTCCAGAAATATATTACTTATGTAAATAAAAACAAAATATATTTGAAAAGTTCAAATCTTGTTAGTCTGATAAATTTTGAAAGTTTTCAAACTAGATTTGTATAAGAAGGCTTTGGATAGAAAGTTTTGGTAGAACTACATTAGAACTTAAACTTCAGATAAATAGACACTCTTTCAAAGACCGAGTCAATTTGAATATATTTTATGTTTACATCTTAATTCGCATTTTTTGAACTTGATTCATGTGAAAGACTCCAAAGTTATTGCTAAGCTTTTCACTATTTGCTTCATAAAACAATGAATTCAGTCAAAAAACTTTTGTAATGACAACAGATGCGATTGTGTTCTTTGTTTTGCAATAGTCACTGCCGAATAATCTACATTTCAAGCATCCAGATGAAATGACAATGTATTTGCCAGTGATTGTATTAATATCGATATAGATGTGAATTAATGTATAACCGTTTTGATAATGCAATTGTAAAAGGCAAGTTGAAAAGAAACTCGTGGTAAGACCCTGTAAGGAATGTGCAACTTTTAGTATATGGTTTTATCTTTGATAAATCTAACATCTAAGCTTTCAATATATTTAACCTAAAATAAAACATGACAAATAGCTTTTTAAAACAAAACAAGTTATTTTACAAAATTGAAATATTTCAAACCAATTCTTATTTAAAATTTAATCTATGTTTGAAAAAACGCAGCTTCAATAAGTGACCTCTAATTGTTGTTGTTGTTGTTTTTTGGACGATGGATACTTTGTGGACTCTACAAAATCATGCATTTATATAAAATACAATAAAAAATATTAATTTTACAAAAAGGTTTATTTAAATGAAATTAAAGAACATACAATTCTACACTGGTATCACTAAAGATTTTTTTCTTAAATTTTATTAAAACTTCAAATTCGTGGTTAAGCGAGATTTTTATTTGAAGGTTTAGAGAAAATTTTATTTAAAACAAATGAAAGAACAGGAGATTCTAAGGTAGAATGCATGAAGGACCTGTTTGCCTAAAATTTATATTTTTTTAATAATAGATATTTTAGGAGTTTTTAAAGACTTAGAGATATTTTTATTATAAACAAATGAAAGCAAAGTGTTAATATAATATATATACCATCATAATATGACATTACACAATTTTAGAAACTTTTTAACATACAAACACAGCTTTTAATGCGTAGAATTTACTCGTACTTGTTTTTACTACTAGTTACCATGATAGAATTATTTAACAACCTTTTTGTTGAAGCAGCAGAAAATATATAACCATTCTTCACATAAATTATTATATTTAATCAAATTCCGAATTTTTCTATCATTACATGAGCTATGTAAAAAATATTATGTTCTAATAAATGTTAATGACAAAACAAACTAAGAACAACATTACCTACAATAAAATTTATTGTGTAGCAACAGTAATGATGATGCCAATAAACAACAATATTAATAACAATGATGATAGTTGTAGCAATAACAGCAGGCATAATAGTAATAACAACAGGCATAATAGTAATAACAGCAGGCATAATAGTAATAACAATAATAATATACTAACAAAAATGATAATAATAATAACAACAATAAATCACATTATCTTTAGCAGGGACAAGCCTAAATAATAATTAATAATTAATAATAGAATTAGTCGATTAATTAGTCCGACAAAGTCTGTCTAATGGGGGAAACGAAGGACAATTTCCCTCTTTCTCTGTGCCCTCTGAACCGAATTCCCTTCCGGTTGAAGGGAATTTATCTCAATACTTATAAGTAGTTTATTTAAAGTAGAAATCTACAAATTAATTTTTTAAAAAGTTACTAATATTCTTTTACGTTTTGTAATTAACCTTAATTCAGCTTCAACATTTAACTTATAATAAAAACAATCATGATATTAATTAAAAGATCAATAATAATAATAATGTGAAACACTATTGGTTAAATTTTTGCCAATACTATAAAAAATAAAATATATTTAGTAGGAATAATTTTTGTAATTAATAGGAAATGGCACAGTACATCATTTCTCAAAGTATTTGTATTTGGAAGAAACCATTGCATTTACAAAATTGATAACCAAGTGCAATAAAATTATAAAACTAAGACTTTAATGGTAACAAAAACTTTAATAAAATATATAAATTAATTCATAAATTACTAATATATTACAAGTTATGCTATACATATAATAAAACTATTTATATCAATTGCCATAACAACATAAATATTACAATGTACTAAATACTAAAAAGTACTAAAAAATACTAAAATATTAAAATATCAAAAACAACATAAGCACCAAAACAACAAACCCAAAAAAGTGTTTTCCAACTCATGAAGAAATTACAGATCACGAGAATGGGAGAAGTTGCATTGCTAATTTGGAAGATAAATTCATTGGGAAGTTGCTAATAATCTAATTTACTTGTTAATCTTATCTCTTCATTATGCCAAGACAATTTTCTCTGATTGTCTTCATTTTCTTTGTCTTTCATGTATCTCTTCATGATAATTAATTCCATAACTACTGACATGCAATTTGCTACATTGTGACTTGTGATAAAGGATGAAGGAAAACAGATAATCATTCAAGACTTAATTTAAAGGTTAAATATACTTTTTCTTCAAAAGTTTAAAAAACAGTTAACTAAACTGCAGTGGTTTCAAGCTGGAGCTGCTGACGTCGTAGCTAAGCAAAAAATATTGGTGATTACGATAAATTTGTTCGTATGCGTCAACCTGTTGTTATTAAGCCATGGCGATGAACATCAACAATGAGAAGGAGTTTTTTGGGGGCGGGTTTTCTCTTAAGTCGAGATCTGTTTCTTAAATCAACTTTGCTTCAAGAACAAAATATTTGGGCAACATCGAAACAAAAATATTTTTAAAAAATGTATCTAATGTGAACATATTGAATGTTTTATTATATTGTGATTTAGTATTATGAACTTTATGTATTTAAAGAATACTATTAATGTCATGGTTTTGATTTATTATGTGATTTTTTTAAGTGTATGCCTTAGTTAGCCAATAATGTGCTATTATAGGTTTTTCGTATTGTTCAAGAAATAAAGACTAAAGACTATTATTATATTATTGTCATTATTTCTATCAGCATTAGGTTATTAGACGCCTTTCTAGCATACATATTCACTGAAACTTTTTTGTAATAAACATAATATAATAAACATATTATCTTTTTTAATTAAAAAATTCATTTAATTATATTTGTTTACTTCTGAACAATATTGTTTTGTTTTTATTTTGATTTACTTTGTTTTATTGTTGCTAAATATTTTCATTTTTTCTTAGAAAAATAACATTGACGATAATTGATAAAAATAATTCAAATATTTATATAATTTAAACTGTACAACAAAGCTGACCAGTTTTATTTAATTGTAATTATATAGTTAAGAAGTAAAAAATAAGACTTTTACCTCCAGTATTATATCTGCAATTAATAATTCTAATTACACTTCTTATTATCATTAACAATTTATCTTATTATCACAATTATTTTCATCGTTGTTATTATCACAACTCTTTTGGTTTAGATTACCATGATCACTATTGTAGTTTTTTACATCAATATTATGTTACATTATTAAATAAAGGTGAAGTAATTATTTTTAATTACATATTTTATGTAACACACGTTAAAGCAATATAATTTTTCCAGCAAAACAGAAAGTTTTTAATATTTTAATTTTTTCAATTATTTGAAAATGTTTTAACTTAAATAACACAATTAAATAAGACATAATACAACCACAAAACATTCAATATTGTTTATAATTGTCTTAACTTTGATTTCTTTAAAACAAAAAATATATAAATTATATTTCACTCGCTTGTCAAAAATTGTGTTATGCTTCGAACATTTAAATATATTTATTTTAGTTTTTTAAACAATTTTCAGTACATTTTATCTTTCTTATTTCAACAGATATCTTTCGTGTTATTTTACGGACTAAATTATTTATTTCTCTGATATAAGCAATAATGAAGCAATTGGTTCTATGTTTTAAAAACATATGAAAATAATTTTATTCTTATTCTTAATGAGACATACATTGCGAACGTCCGTTGAAATTTAGGCGGCAAATATGTTTGCACTATTGCTCAACAAATAAAGGTACCAATCAATCAACGATTTATGCAAGCATATAGTGCTTTAAATTATTATTTTGGGTATTCTAGTACATTAAAACATGGATAACAAAGTATGAACATTTATGTTTTATTTATATAATTCATCATTATTTTAAAACTATTTTTCATATTTTTTTAGTTTACAACCACTTTTATTTTTATGGCCCGTTGTGACAAAACTACAAAATTTATTATAATAAAAAAATTGAGAATTAACGTCGCAGTTAAACAAAAATAAAATATTCACATTAACGATGCATTAAATAATTATTTTCAAAACAAACAAAATAAAAAATAAAAAAAAAACATCGGAGCCTGTGTCCCCAGGCAAACCATTTCCTGTGTCAGTAATATTCAATGAATCTTAACAAAGAAAATAAAATGATTTTGCAGTTCTCTAACTTTTTTTACTAAGTTTGAAAAAAAATATTTCTAAATATTTATACAGTTTTAGTTTCACCACAATGAAATTTAGTTTCAAAGCAAAAACAAACTATTATGCAGAATTTTTTCAAGAAATTTTTTTTTTTAATTTTGCATTTTCTATGTTTTATATGTTTTTTAATATATTTCAATTGTTATTTTTGTTCCATTTCTCTTAAGAAGTGGAACAGTAAAACAACAGAGTACTTCAAAATAAATTGGAACAATTTATGAAGTGAAGTGTTCGACAACCAAGAATCATAAATGTATAGACTTAAAAAAATCGAAATCATCAAAAGATTTGTTATAAAATACAGAAACTTTGTATTTTTTCAATGGACGTTGATTCAAAACAGATGATCCAATCTGGTATATTCTAATATATATAATTAATTTCAACCATTTTAACTTCATAAACTTTTATTTTAGAATGCAAAAACTAAATAAAAGTTTATCCAACCAAAACAAACAGAAATGATTACAAATAAACAACATAAGCCAACAAAAACAAAACAATTACCAGTCCCAGCAATTTGAACACAAAGTAAATATGAAAAGTTCGATAAACAATTCAAAGGAACCATTGCATTATTTTCATTGAAAAAATTTCAACTTTTTCTCCTTAGAAAAACAATCGAATTATATTTGTGAAAATTAAGAAACGAGATTAAATGGTGAGATAAAAAACTAAGATTGTGAAATTTAACAATTTATAAATACTTATATATTATAAATAACGATTAACACTAAACAGTTGTGTACACAAAGTTTAATAGTAATTTATTTTATATAAAATAAATACAAAAAAGTTAATAGCAAACAACTTTATATGAAAAAAAACACATAAAGTTTAACAGTAAACAAATTTTTACAAACAAAAACACATAAAGTCCAACAGTAGACAATTTTATATGAACAAAGACACATGCAGATTAACAGTAAACAATTTTATAAACAAAAATATATCGCAGAGATAAAAAAGCAATGGCGAGAAAAAAAATCAAATCAAAACAAACAACAAAAACCGGGAAAATGTATTTCAAAATTACCTCACCGGCGGAAGAAATTTTTGCGACCTTTCAATTCTGTTAAATTGGCCGAAATCTTCGATTATCATAAACCAATTTTATTCCAATTATTTATGGGAACAAATTTGTTTTCAGCAGATCATTAAAACGAATTATTCAGATAAACGAAAAAATGTATTTAATTAAATTGGCCAACAGATGTATTATTTATGACATTTTTTTTATTTTGTTAAGTTTTTATTTATTTGAAAGAATTATTTTGGTCAGAATGTAATTACTTTTTCTTCTCTTTATATTTGTTGGCTCATTTGGAAGATTTTTTTTAGGTTCAAACAAATGTTTTTATTTTTACTTTTTTTCGATTTTTTTTATTTCCTTCTACAAAAGTTTCTTCTTTCTTTTGAAAAGTTCAAAAGAGAATAAAATATTATGTTTTAAACAGAGCCATACCTAATTTGAGATTCATGATTATTAATTAGATAACAATAAAAATTGATCTTTATGACTGATGTATTTTTTCATAAAAAAGGTATTGAATTTGATAGTAAGGAAAAAAAGGTGAAAAATGGTAAGCTAATGTTTACAATTAATATTTCTAAAAATAGCGAACACAAAAATTTATAAATAACTATACCTGATAAACTAATTTGTTATAAACTATTACAAATTGTTTTGAGTGATCTAATCAAGTATACATTATGTATAAAATTAACTAATACAGATACAAAACTAAACCCACACATAGCGAACACATAAAAATCATTGCTATGAAATAAAAAAAAGTTCATAAGCAGCTATAAAAACGTATTTATTTCAACAAATTTCAGTTTGAGAAGAATTTTTTAAAGAAATAATGTTCTTTAATGATGTTAAATAATCATTGCTCTAAAATAAAAACATAAAAAATGTTTAGTCTACTTTAAAAAAAAGCACACGTTGATAAATCCCAAACAAAAACAACAACAATCAAGAGTAACTCAGTAAAAATATTATCAAACTATGACTTTTGAATAATTTTGTTTCATATTAATTCGTTGAAGAATTAAAAAAAACTTTTATTTTTAGTTTAAAATTATAAATGAAGCAAAATAATAATAACATTTAAACAATAATAAATGACGACTTAAAGTAAAGAAAATACATGAAAGATAAATCTAAAAGTAAATACAAATAGTCAACAATTATAATTGATAATACGAAACAAGCATTAGAATTACAAGTAAGCCGATATACATATCAATTCAATATTAATTCAAAGTTGTATATATATGTATGCTGAATATATTTCTTTATTGCATAGAAGGACCTAAGATATATACACACACTCACACATTTGTATATACAAATATATAAATATATATAAACTCGTATATATATATCTATATAATAAATATTTTTATCATAATTTTCTGTTATCAATAGTGAATAACTTACAATGACGTTGAGTACCAAAATAATTATTTTGTAAATAAACTAGACTTTATTTTGATATTAAGGACGAGTTTATTTCACATTGAAAGACAAATAAATGCATTCACAATAAGTCACGTCTGCGATATGATTATTATACATATATACGTATAAATATCCATACATATATATTAATATATAAATATATACTATATATATATATTAATATATAAATATATACTATATAT
>JARUHE010336321.1:0-10664 GCA_031471125.1 Archaeomysis grebnitzkii | reverse complement strand
TGTGTGTGTGTGTGTGTGTGTGTGTGTGTGTGTGTGTGTGTGTGTGTGTGTGTGTGTGTGTGTGTGTGTGTGTCTAACCAGAGCTGAGGTGTGAAATCCTATTATTTCAATAAATATTAATTTTACTAACAAAGTTTCCTTGGATAATGTTATTCAGAAATATATATAAAGCTAACCATACTCATTCTTTTCTATATTTAAAAAAAAAAAAATAAGAGATTTTTTTCAAAAAATTTACTAAAATTTAAAAGCATATTAATTTAATAAATATTAATTTTACAAACAAATTTCCCTCGATAATGTTGTTTAGAATTATATATAAAGCCATTCATGTTCAATAAAAAGTTTGTAAACTGAAAATTAAAAAAAAACACTGTCAAAAATGTGGTAAGTGCTGAAAAGATCTGCATCCGCGTACGCCCCGACAAGTCTGCACAAAAAATGGAATATCTAAAAAAAACAACTACAACCCCGTTCGATGGGGGTAGGAAACGAACGAGACAATGCAATGTTTTGGTGCATACTCATATGACAACTGAAATGTTATTATTATAATAAAAAAATCATAAACCTCTGCGGAAGTTGGAACCATTTTTTTGTATGTAAAATTCCATCCACTTCTCTGCACCTTTTACGTATTTGAAATACTTCAAGTATATAAAACTCAATAAATATGTAAGAATTCATACATATGTCAAATTCCATATTTATGTGAACCTCCATACATTTATAAATCCCATACGTTTGTAAACTCTATACATATATAAGACTTCATAAATGTCTAAGATTATATAAATGTGCAAAATCTAATGAACATGACTTATTAACACAATGTAAAACTCATTCATATATAAAACTCTACACAACAGGCAATTTAATTTTGTTACAGTAAAACTCCTAAAATGTAGAAAGTTCCTAAAATGTAGAATCATGAAGCGTTGAAATTCTAAAACGTCCACATCATTTCTATGTATACAACGAAAATGTGACAGAAGGCAGGGGTACAAATAATAAAGAACATATGATAGCAGAGGTAATGGTGTTGAATAGGTATGCCAGAAACGGAGATTTTTCCTATAACGCATACAACATTTCGGTCTACGTTTCAGGAATTTTACTGTACAACGTTATACTACGTTGTTTTAAAAAGTTGTAATATTTATACAAGGTTGTCTTTTGCAAAACTTTTGCCATTGGAATTGTTACTAAAATCAAATTGTATGAAAATTTTATAACGTTGTTTAAACGCTATGACAACTTTCCGTACAATTTTTACTTTAACCAACTTCAATACAATGTTCTATGAACATTTTTATAACAACGTTGTTCCAACTAATCCTTATTTAACGTTTTTAAAACGCCTGTTTATAACTATCCCACAACAAACATGTCGTGAAGTCGTTTATTTAACCGTAGCTCAATAAATGTTACCGTTGTTTAAAAAAAATTGTTCATACAACGTTGTATTGAGGTTGATGAGAGTAAAATTTGTACGAACAGTTGCTGTAACGTTTAAACAACGTTATCAGATGTTCATACAACGTTGACTTCAACAATAACTACAATGACAAAAGTTTTGGAAAGTTTAACGTTTTAATAATGTTTATATTGGGTTGGTTGCTTACAAATTTCAGTTCAACTCACAAACAATGGGTGAAGTACGTTAGATGCCCACTGGGTATACTTACTGTACGTAAAACCTCAAAACATCTATAAACAAAAATATTCATAGCGATATTGTAAGTGAACATACATATAGGCTTAACATCAAATTAATAAAGTTTTGTTTTCAAGTTAAACAACTTTGGTAATTTGATACACATGATTGCGGAACAATTATTTCTTAATTAGTTAATTAGTCAAGAAACACAACCCACGATCACTTGGTGACCTCAATACACCAGAGTATTGAACATTTCTTTTATTTGTCTTCTCACACAAAAGTAAATAAGTTTAAATATGGAACATTTCGTTGTCTTCTGGATTTCTGGTGACCATATTTCTTAGTTCTCCAGTGTATCTCGTAATCTAATTTTACGTACAGCAGACGAAAGTAGAACGAAATGGAGCACCTTACACGGCCCATTAGCATTCTAATTATTTTTGAAAATGACAAGAGCAATGAAATATATTTGAGCAAAATATGTACGAAAAGTTATGTACTCGCCTTAACTTTTTCAAATTAAATGTGTATTGTGACTATCTAAAATGTTTACATACACAGTCAAAATGGTTTCAGAGTTGTGAGCATCCATGAAACTGCGCTCTAGCTATTTTTTGGTAACTTTGTGCTCAAAAGCGTTAGATTATTGTTATATATTACTATTGATGGGAAAACATTTTTATTAAAATAACTTTTGATATATCCATCCCCGCAGGGGCTATTGACTTTTTGGTAGCTTTTATCTGTTCTAATGTTCATTTTCACAAATACACACAAAATCATTCGAATCCTCTGAGTTAATTTGTTCTTTATCATAAAGTCATAACATTTTTAGTTTAGGTTGCTTTATAGTATTGCTTAGGTTTTGCTTACCGGGGGGAATATTTTATAGCCTATAAGCCATATGTGTATTAATTAAAAAACAAACTCCTGGGTTTGATTTATATATATATATATATATAAATATTTTGTTTCCACAATTAAAGGATTTCTATTTTAAAGAAACTTATTTCATTGAAAAAAAAGTTGAAGAAGATGGTTGCCCCACCCCGAAACGTACTCTGTTTTTATTTTTAATTAAATAAATTTATTAAAAAAAGTAATCCTTTAATTGTGGAAACAAAACATTTTTATGCTTAAAAAACTAGTAGTTTAGTTTTTAAAATTATAAACAGTCGATTCCGCTTATTTGACTATCAGTTAGAATGGCCAGCCGCACAAAGTGTCCAATTTTGCTGGAACGGAATCAAACGCTATGTATGTATGTATGTATGTATGAAGTAGCTTCGTTTATTGTGGCAAGCGCTCAGCCTATACAGGATAATACATATTCGTTAATATAGTTTTACAATTAAAGTGAAAAACATTAAAAATAAAGTTACACTTAAATTATGTTATACCAATTCATATTAAATAGCAATTACAGGTAAAGTACGCGAGTCAATGCATAAAACTACCAACTTATAAAATGTTACTTCTCCTGTCAATAGGTGGCATTAGCATCGTCTTTATTTCACAGTCAATCATCGCCTTAACTTTGAAATAAAAAGTCCGTCTATTTAATGATTGTAGATTATTAAATTTGCCAATTCATTCCTAAGATGGCAAAAAATAAAAACTTAACAATAGCCGAGAAAGTGTGCTAATTAGAAAAGATCAAAAGTTATGAACCAAAAACGTGTGTTTGTTAATTGGGATTAATTTTAGAAGTTCAAGAATCAACATTTGTGAAATTATTACAAAACGAAGAACAACTGCGCGTGGAATCAAAACAACGTAAGATCACAATTAAAATTAAAAAAAAAGGTAAGAATCCTGAAATATAAAAGACTTTAAGAACCTGGTTTCAAGGTTTCGTGGAAAGAGGTGTGGGAATGATCGACTGCTCTATTACTAAAGAAAAAGCAGAACTTTTGTTAAGGAGCTGAACTATACGCTGGCAAGTACATGAATCAATACCATTTAAGTGTACACGTGGAGAAAAGGCTAGTGCAGATTTTAAACCATAGCTAAAGATTAGAGATTAACATAATTACCCAAACTACAGGACATGTATTCTTCTGACAGCACTTATAATGGAAACGAAACCGGCTTATGTTACTTAGTTATACCTGATGGATCCTCTTGGTTCTCAAAAACATAAATATTTTTGGTTCAAAGAAAGCTATGGATCGTACAACAGTGTAATGTTGTGCAAAAATGTCTAGGCACGACAAACAAAACTGTTTGTAATTGGCATATCAGCTAAGTCGCGATTTTTAAAAAGAATGTCAATGAACTCTTTACCTGTAGAATATTGTTCCCAAGGAATGAATGGATGACTGTGGTGATGTTTTTTCCGAACGACTGTTAACCTGGAATGAATCTCTGATATTTAAAATTGAAGTTGTGTCGGTTATGCAAAAATTTGTGAATGCCGGATATTCCTTAGAGATTTATGATAAATTACAGTGCTGCGATGGAAATGAACCGGATATTGTAAAAAAATAGTTAACATATTGAACAGAACATAAATGACAATGCTAACGAGAACAATAATGCAGAGCCTATGCATGACACAAATGACTTTATTCAACTTCAATATAACGTAATATAAATTTTTTGAAACAACGTTGTTCCAACTAATTATTATTTAACGTTTGTTGAGTCATGGTTACATAAACAACGTTAATGAAACGTTGATTACAGGTTTGTTGTGGAATAGTTATACACAGACGTTGTTTTAAAAATGTTTATATACCGTTCTATTGAAGTCTGTTAAATTAAAATTTGTAAGGAAAGTTGATATAACGTTTAAACAACGTTTACTTCAATAGTAAATCCAATGACAAAAGTTTTTAAAAATACAACGTTGTTTAAATGCTACAAAATTTTAAAATAACGTTGTGATAACGTTAAAATACACGTTAGGATAAGTCAACTCTTAAAATTTATCTATTTTAAATTTCACAGAACTCATTCAATATTTTTATTTTTTATCCTTATTTTTACTGTTGTACTGACTGATTTTTTCAATGTGAAGGGCGTACGCGTATTAGATAAATTACGCGATATATAGATTTATGTAACTATTGATATTATTATAAAATGAAAAATGTCTTATGTGATATTACAAACATTTGTTAAATTTTTAGAATAGACAACGCTTATAAACAGTTTTAATCAATGTAAAAATTATTCAAAACTTGTAAATATATTAAACACGCAATATAATCATTATGCTATTCTGGACTGTTGTATGAAAGAGGCGGTAAATGCAGTAAAATTAATGGTACCAACTAAGTTGACACATTATACCTGGGCTTGAAAAATAGTCCTCTGTAATGTAGTGGAAACATTAAGTGTGAGATTAAGCTTAGAATTTATCGTCCACTGGTAAGAGACGAATATAATGCTTTAACTATGACACAATAAAACAATAGGTTAACATGTTTCGTTCTGAAAATTGTATGACATAATACTGGTTGAATACAATACAAACAATAAAAACAAATAAATATCATGCTAGTAATACCAACAATTGGTAGAAAATAATAATAATATTAGTAATAACATGAATTATGTTAGTAGTATCAACAATTGATAAAAACAATAATAATGTTAGTATTGTTTGTATTAATAACATTCAATAACAATAAAAATCATAGTAATGTAGGTATTATTGTCACCATTATTATTATGCCTATCATCATTTTTTAAGTAACGAGCATGTATCTGTTTATTATTAAACTGTGTTTGAGAACCAGATTCTGATTGTTATTGCTGGTGTTGGTGTTGTTATTGTTATTGTTGTTGGGACGGAGGACGATTTGTGGAGTCTACCGAATATTTGCGAAATTTTCAAAATAATACAAAAATAATTAAAAAAAAGTTTGTTTAAATTAATTTAAAGATCATGGTATTCTACACTGGTGTCAGTAAAGATTTGTTTTGTAAGATTAGTATTTACTTACTAAAACATTTCTTTTATAAACAAGTTTTAATTAATAGTTAAACAAAACTTTTATTTGAAGCTTTCGAGAAAAAATTATTTAATAGAAATGAAAGAACTGGAGATTCTAAGAAAGAATGCCTGAAGAACTATTTTGGAGCAAAACACGTTTTTTGTTAAATAATCGACATTTTAGACTTTACCAATTTATCATCAAATTCTTAATTAACTAAACCTTTTATTTGAAGGGTTAGAGAGAATTTTATTGGAAACAAATGAAGGTGTTAATATATTAAGATATATAATTCTATTTAACAATTACACAAATGTAGAAACGTTTTCTATATAAAACACAGCTTTTAATGTGTAGCATTTTTTCGTTCTTGTTATTATTAAGTATCAGTAAAATGAAAGTAATTATAATATTTATTGTATTTGTAGGGCTCCTCTTAATAACCATAAAGTTAACAATAGTAATGACATTACGCATAATAGAATGACATGTTTGTTGATAATAACAAACATACTAACACAATTACTACTAATGAAAGTTTTTACTTTATTTATTTAATGGGTACTTTAATGTTGCAACAGCGTTAACAAAACGTTACTTTATAAACTTGTAACATGTATACGACGTTTTACTTTGCCAAACTTTTTCAGGAGAGTTTTTATATGAAGCCAACGTTGTGTAAGTATTTGAACAATGCTGCTTAAATGTTATAACAATTTTCCGAGCAAATTTTACTTTAACCAGCTCCAATATAACGTGTGAACATTTTTAAAATAAAGTTGTTTCAACCAACTGACCATCATTTAACATTTCTGAAACACGAATTTATAACTATTACACAACAAACTTGTAATCAACTTTTTATTATGTCGGTTGTATAATCATAGGTCAAAAAACCCACACTCAACTGGTTTGATGCTGATAAACCTCTGTTCAACTGACAGAAAATGTTGAAACAACATTGTTCACCTATTGTGAATTATTTCCTTTTGATTATAAATATATTTTTTTAATACAAAATTAGATAGCTAGCAACATTTACAAACAACTGCACATGAAAAATAGAAATTATAGTAACAACAATTGGATAAACATAAAAACACAAATTACTGTAATAGTTTAAAACTCGATCGAAGCAAGATCAACAAATATTTAAGCCGTTGATTTTTAATTTGCATTAGAAAAAATAATGGTTCTAAAAAATACTTTTATGATAAAAAGCTCTAAACTTTAATTAACATATGAAGTATGTTGAAACCTTTTTCAGTATCAAAAACAACTTAGAATATTCTTATTATAATTTTAATTAAGAAATTCTTTACATCACAGCATAAAAAATAATACTTCAGAGTCCAAGCAACAAAAGCCATTTGCTTTTAATCCCAAAAACATTGTTTCATTTATTTATTTATTTTTTAGGCTTAAATAAAAAGTTATACATTTTTAAAAAGAAAGGTTGAAAAATTATTTCGATATACTTCACTCATCCAATTAGTCACATTAACAACATAATACTTTTTAAATCTTTTATCTTGCCTTTCCTTAATTTAATCCTATTTTTTTTCATTTGTTTTGTTTCAGGGTTTTTATTAAATGTTTTTTATGCCTTTTTATTTTCTACAGTTCTTTGTTTTTATTTAGTTTGTTTTTTTATTTTTATTAAACTATCATCTTTTATCTTATTTGAATTTATTATTATTGCGGCTATATTTTGAGCTTTCAAATAATATTTTTGAACGTTTTCCCTAACATCTTTAACTAAGTCGTATGACAAGAGCAGGTTTAAATTGAAGTAAAACACTATCAGTTTTAAAAAATGTTTAATGATTTGGAAAATAAATTCAATTTTCAAAGATTTTAAATAATTATTGAATAAAAAAGAAAGTAGAAAAGTACATACGTTGAATTCCAAGTTACTTGATTAATAGCTCTCGTGATAAGAATGATTTTCGCATTTTTCGTTTTTCGTAAGAATACCATCAGCAAAATATTTGATATGTTGTAATATTGAAACCTGATTTTTATCATGAAAAATTAAAAAGTTATCTTTATCAAAACATTATTTAAATTTTAACAAGCTTCAGACGAGATTACTATATTATACGTACAGGCTGGCCCACAAGTCACGTAGGGGTTTGAAAGTTTAGTATCTTTTTACCAGTTGCTTAATTTTACTTTTATTTCACAAGTACATTGAAAAATCTGCACCGAGACCAAGACACAGAAAAAAGCTGTGAAATCTGTGAAACATAGTCTTTAATGACAACTTCCACGAAGGATTAATGACCTACCAAAGAAACGGCATAGCCTGATTCGGAGGATTACGTCCAACCGAATTCGTTCCACCAACGAGACTATTGTGAGACACCATCGACATTTGTTATCGAAGAAAACTAAGATGGTCTGTTCAGTTGGCTAGATCAAGTTTTTAACAATCATGCAAGGTACAGTGACAATGAGGGAAAGTGATTATAACATTGGGAGTGTAACATCATATAGAGTTTCGAGAAGAAGCCGCTGATAAGGATAAGTAGACGAATATGGTTGGTCAGATGGGTTGTGACGGTTCTAAAACGACTTGGTACTCTCGCACAAGAAATAAAAGTGTTCATCGACGGAAAAATGTTTCCAAACAAACAGTTTTAAAGGTTTATAAATAAAACAGATGTACGAGTTGTTTGTTTGTTTATGTTTAATGTTTTAAAATAGTTGCATATTTGCATAACTTCTTAACTGGTGATGTTATATATTAAGTTAGGTTCAATATTCTTTAAAAATGTTAAAAGCAAAAATAATATATAGATAGGATAGTTATTTTGAATAAATAATGCCTTGAGTTCAAACTAAAGCTATATATAGTAGCTTATTTTTTAGCTGTAACTTAATAAACAAATATTCGTTGTTTGTTTTGTTTATTAATATAGATTCTAAATCAGTAGTGAAATTACTAATTAAAAAAACTCACCAAAAAATGGTTTTAAATTGTATTGAGTATGTTTGATTTATATATTATTTGGTATAAAGATGTGTAATGTACGCACATTTGGTAAAACAGGATAAAGTTTGGAAATTAATAAGACTGGTTGGAAGTTTTGAAATAAAATATTCTGTAATATGGAAAATTGTGTTGGTTTTTGGAGGGAAAATCGATTCCACAATCAAAAAACACATACATGTGATGAAATAAAAATCAGGCAATTAAAAATATTTTTTTCGTCTTTAATAAGAATTTATAATTTATGGAATTTTAAAAATACTTTAAATATTTAAATACTTAAATATAGGCCCACATTATTAATTTTAACCTATTAGTCCATGAGCCAGAGGTCGATTTTATTGAAATTGGTACCAAAAAGGAAACCGAAGCTATCATACATGAATCGAAAGATTGCCTGATAGCCCTTTCAAATCGGTAGTTAAGATCCGTGATAGGCTGTTTAAGTTGCCAACTAGTCATTTTTTGACGCATGGTTTTAATTTCTTTAATTACGTGTATAAGATCATCTTTCATTCTAAATACAAATTATAATATACGAAAATGTTTATAATTGTTTGAACTAACGATATATGTAACATAAAAATGTACAAAATTTATAAATCATTATATAAAATTAGATTTTACTGAAGAAAATAATGATTTTTGAACATTATACTTAAAAAGTTGTTTTGTGTAACAAATTTGGTATACTTTTAAGTAAATAAATTATATTATTATTGTTCTAAATGCAATTATCATTTCCAATAATTTTTAATGAATTTGAGTGTAAAAAACGGTATGTAAATGTAAAAAGCGGCAAATAGTAAAAATGAAATTAGCAAGCGTAATTAATCTACGGTACAACGATCCAAGTTTTACGGAAATTTATTTGGTGTTCTAGACACTTTGGATTGCTTTACCCGTTGTATTAAATATACATACACACTATATAGATATTTAAAAAAAAATAATTTAGGTTATAAGTTTACATATAATTAGCAAGATTATATGGATTGACCATAGCACAATTGAGGTAACCTACATTCAAATAACATAGAACATAGAGCTTACCTCGCTTGTGATATTGTCGATCCATATATTCCTATAATAAACATGTCGATGCAAACGATTTTTGTTATTTTGTTCATTTTTTCATTTAATTGTATAAGTTTCCTACATCTTTTGATGAATTTTCATTTCAATTTTTTAATTCCGCAGTTATAAGAGAATAACAGCTAGGCAAATCAACTTGCCTAGTGGTATTTTAATTTTTGATAATAGTAATGTTTATACAATAGCCTACACCATGCGTAACAATAAATTCCTACCTCAACAAACACAAAAAATGTTAATTTAAACTAGTTTCACAAGAAATACAATTAGTTAGATACATCCCTTTGAAAATCATTTTTGATGGATTATCAAATATATATGTTTAATCACACTGGCAATTTTAAGAAGATAAAAAAATATTTAGAGCTGCCAATTTTCCTATTGTCTTATAGAAACGTTAAGAATGGTAAATAATCATTAATATCAATAATCTAAATGTTTTTTCACAATTATGTTGTTTCAAGTAAATACCAATTACAGGTAAAATATACAAAGGTAAATATTAATATTGAATTACATCAAACAATTAATACAGCAAGTAGGCTATAGAAAATAAACAAAGGCTTTTCAACCACGAGGAATTGTTTGTGAAAAACTAGCCTAAAGTAGAATATAATCAGAAAGAAATATAAATTATATTTAAATATTCATTTTTAGTATTTAATATATATAGCCCTTTTCGTTCTTACGGATACATCACACAAAGATACTAAAACTTCTTTAGTTTAAAATAAAAAGTTATTGAAAAGTATTATCTAACCGAATTTCGAAGTGAAGATTTAAAACAATTTAGAGAAAACATTTACATAGGAAAATGAAAGTTCATTCACTAGATTCACAGGAGTCAAGAATACTTAGAGATTAAGGAGATGTTTTGGCATTAATAGATCTAATATTGAATATTCCTTTTATAGCGAAGAGAAGTCAGTTATTGTTAACATATACAATGCTTTAATTTAATTTAATA
>JARUHE010336310.1:0-7500 GCA_031471125.1 Archaeomysis grebnitzkii | reverse complement strand
TTTTTGCATAGTATGCGATCTTAGTAACACATTTACATAATTTAAAATATTTTTATACATTGTGATTATAAATAAAACGTCTTTAAGCCAGGAACCATATGAGGTGGTCCTTGGCACCATTAAGCGGTTGTTGTGGTGCTGGGAATCACCGGTTAATAAACACTGCTCTAATAGAACATACAATCACGTCTAGAAAAGTATATCAAATAGTTCTCTTTCATTTTTTTCAAACAAACTTTTCTCTAAGCTTTCAGATAAAATTCTCAATTAACCATGAGTTTCAAGAAAACATGGCATAGTCTACAAACTCTTGAAATGTATGTTGCTTAAAGAAATATAAGTCTTGGGAAATAAAGTCCTTAAAGCATTCCATCTTAAATCTCCAGTTCTATGTTGGTATATGTTTAGGTCTTGATGATGTTCCACCTGAGTTTGGTTAGGTGAACAAGCGAGTTTCTGGGAATTGTTCTTTCAGAGGGATCTATGTATGTTGATTGTTTCGAAATGATTCTGTTCTGTTGTCGGTGTGTAATTATGTTTTTGTTATGTGGTTGTCTCTGTTTGTGAATGTTGATAACTTGTTTGGATGGTTGAGTTGAAGATATTTTGTTAAGAATGTGGGCGTAATCTATGGCTGGGGCACTTTTTTCTGTCTGAGTGGGGAAGGTGCATTGGTTAGGAAGTGATTTGGGTGTGTGGTTGTGGCAATAAATTGAGTCCCACCTTGAATCTCCAGTTCTTTCATTTGTTTTAAAAAAAACTTTATCTATACATTCAAATAAAATAGTCTGTTAACCATGAATTGATGATAAAAATATTTTTTGGTAAAAAAAACTCCTTAATGGATTCAACCTTAAATGTTCAGTTCTATCATTTGTTTTGAATAAACTTTTCTCTAAACCCCTTATCTGTAATATATATAGCCAGCAGTGTGCTTTGCGTGAGGAATTTTCTATTTTATACTATATTCTTTTCCTTCTTGGGTTCTCAAACCAATACAGCCACTGATCTATAATCTTTATAATCAATATTGTTCATTCATATGGAATTAATTAATATTAGTTTGTTTGATATCACCAGACTAGCAATACTAAACTTCAAAATGTGTTGGAGCAAATTCATATTACTTCTTATTTAATAAATCCTTTATGAAATTATAATTTATCAAGTTGAAATTATTTGTGTAACCATTAATTATTTTATTTGCTATACCATAAAAAATATCAATACTCGTATATGAACAAAGCATCTTTGCTTTGCAAATAAGTCTAAGATACAACCATCATCTAAATCATAGATTCAAAAAAAATATTATTTAAATTAGGAATTGGACAAAATATTTTGAAGAACATTGCTCAAACGAGTATTAGATGTTTCAAAATGATCCAATACGGTCAATGTACTGTTCAAAATGTATTACCGATAAGAATTGGACCCTGGTAAGCTGGACGAGGTTGAATGTTTTTAATTTAATGTTTATTGGATTTCTTACGCATCTAAATAACATTTACCTATGAAAATATTTTTGATTTTATTCAACAGCCACATTTGAACATAATAAACTCAAATAATTTACATTCCCTATATAGCAAATACACTTGGATTTTAAATTTCTTGGTAGAAATTAAAAAATAAACGGCTCGTGTGGTATATGCATACACTGTTAAGGAGTACTGTTGGCGTTGCCTACCCATTCCATGTAATATAGATCGGTGTCCTAAGCCTTCAAATACAAGTATCGGTTGCCGTGAGTTTCATGATATAAACTCCTTTATAAAAGGTATGCCTTAATAAATAAATATTTATTTCACAAAAAAAACTTAACGCCACCATAGAATGTTATGTTCTTTATTTTCATCTATACAAACTTTTCCGTAAAATAGTTTTTGAAAAAATGACAATATTTAGTTAAAGACTTTAAATACAACAACAAAAACAATCAGCTGTTTTTACAGATACAGCTTACTAAGTTTTGAAATCGATTAACATGAATCTCGATCTACATGCAAGGCTGGTAACGTATTTACTGTATTTATGGTACCTATACCAAATACATTGCCAACCATAACTACGTTATGGTTTTCTAAACTCGATAGTGAGTTAATGAGATTGACACAGAAGCTTTATACGATAACCGTTTGTACCAATACAATAAATACGTTAAATGAAACAAAACAAGGATGCTATGCCAGCTTTGCCTACAAATTGATTGACAATCGCACAAGTGGGGCAGCTCAAATTCAAACAACATAAGACTTACCTCACTTGTGCTATTGCCGATCCAGGTATAGGTAACACGATGTTTAATTATAAACTTACCCCGACTATAGATTTCGTTTTTGGGCACAACAAATGCGATTTTGCGTTTTGGTCTTCTAAGATATAGGTTCTTGTCATCAGAAGCGCATTTGGGTAGATATCCAAGTAGGTGTTGGTGTTGTCGTAGAAGACTTTGTCCATGAACTTCCGATGAGCCTGGTGTGTTTCAATTTTCACAGGTTTGTTATTTTCTGCACAGTAAACATTCAAAAATAATACAACAAGATAAACTGATTTTAAAAAATAATGAGCAAACATATTTTTTAGAAATTGATTGGTTTAATAAATAACTAGCTAGTTTTTGATAGAAATATTGATTGTTTAACTGTCCAATAGGCTATATTAACATAAGTTTCAACTGTGGAAAATGTTTGAACAAACGAAATGTTCATTAAATGTTGCAATTTGATTGTTTCCGTTTAAATTAAACCAATTTCAAAAGTGATGACCACTACAATTGGGATTATAAAGAAATATTTCAAAAAATAATTTCAAATGTTTTTCAATATGAAAAGTAATTTGTTAAACACTCAAAATAGATATGCGCTGCAACGTTTGAATGTAGTTGAACAAAAAACTGAATTGACGGCAAAAACAAATGAGTACACAAGTGTGTGAAATAATAATCTTAATTCATATCATTGTCAATTTTGTTGCAATATTTTCGCCTGGCATAGTAAAATAATTTGTTTAAATGTACTTTGTATGTAAGAAAACTGAATAAAATTGTAACGTTATCATTCTCAATGGTTTATTTTGAACTGATTCTGTCTGTTTAAATTGTTTAGAGAAATTGAATTTATGTATTTTGCATTTATCATTCCATCAAAATGGTATTAAGATTAAACATTTTTGTTACTTGGTGTCACTTAATATACTTGATATTTATTTTATCAATATTGTTTACTATTTTTTATAAACAATTATTTGTTATAAAAAGTCCCACTAATTTGACATTACTTACGTCTAAACTGTAGGAATGAAATTTAATAATTATTGTGTACATTACTGTAAGCAAATTTAATCGCAAGCTCAAAAAGTAAACCAGGTTGTGATATAATTTATTATTTAAGTAATTTAAATAAATAAAATCATAAGTTGTAAAAATTAAAGTTTTTTGGGTGATAGTACAAAAAAATTTGGGTGGTAGTACTAAACAATTTTTTGGTGATAATATAAAAAAGTGTTTTGGGTGATAGTACAAAAAAGGTTTTTTTTTTGAGATAATACACCAGAATTATTTTGGGTGATAGTAAAAAATGTTTTGGGTGATAGCACAAAACAATTTTTTGGTGATAGTATAAAATTTGTATTGGGTGATGAAACAAAAAAATAATTTTGGCTGATAGTACAAAAAATTGTTTTGGGTGATAGTAGAAAACAGATTTTTGGTGATAGTATAAAATTGGTTTTGGGTGATAAAACAAAAAAATAATTTTGTCTGATAGTACAAGAAATTGTTTTGGGTGATAGTACAAAACAATTGTTTGGTGATGGTATAAAACATTGCTTTGAGGGATAGTACAAAAATGTTTTTAAGGTGATAGTAAACAAAATTATTTTCGATGATAGTACAAAACAGATTTTTGATGATAGTATAAAATTTGTTTTGGGTGATAAAACAAAACAAAATTTTGGCTGATAGTACAAAAAATCGTTTTGGGTGATAGTAGAAAACAGATTTTTGGTGATAGTATAAAAATTGTTTTGGGTGATAGTACAAAAAAAGTTTTTGGATAATGGTACAAAAAATTGTTTTGGATGATAATAGAAAAAAATTTAGTGAATACCAATAAAAATTGGGTGATAGTACAAAGAATTGTTTTGGGTAATAGTATAAAGCAGTTCTTTGGAGATAAATTAAAAATTGTTTTTGGTGATAGTACAATAAATTGTTTTAGGTGATAGTACAAAACAATTGTTTGGTGATGTTACAAAAATATTTTTTAGGTGATAGTAAACAAAATTATTTTCGATGATAGTACAAAACAGTTTTTTGGTGATAGTATGAAAATTGTTTTGGGTGATAGTACAAAACAATTTTTAGGTGATAGTACAAAAAAAAATTGGGTGATAGTACAATAAAAAATTGGGTGATAATACAAAAAACTGTTTTTGGTGATAGTACAAAAATGTTTTTTAGGTGATGGTACAATAAAAATTTTGGTGATAGTACAACAAAATTTGGGTGATAGTATAAAAAATTGTTTTGGGTGATAGTACAAAAAGTTTTTGGGTGATAGTAGAAAAAGTTTTTGGGTGATAGTATAAAAAATTGTTTTGGGTGATAGTACAAAAATGTTTTTTAGGTGATGGTACCATAAAAATTTTGGTGATAGTACAAAAGAAATTTTGAGTGATAGTATAAGAAATTGTTTTAGGTGATAGTACAAAAATATATGCTAGGTGATAGTACAAAAAAAAATTGGGTGATAGTACAAAAAAAAATTGGGTGATAGTACAAAACAATTTTTGGTGATAGTATGAAAAATTGTTTTGGGTGATAGTACAAAAAAGTTTTTAGGTGATGGTACAATAAAAATTTTGGTGATAGTACAAAAAAAAATTTGAGTGATAGTATAAAAAATTGTTTTAGGTGATAGTACAAAAAAATATGCTAGGTGATAGTACAAAAAAGTTTTTGGGTGATAGTATAAAAAATTGTTTTGGGTGATGGTACAAAAATGTTTTTTAGGTGATGGTACAATAAAAATTTTGGTGATAGTACAAAATTTTTTTTGGGTGATTGTAGAAAAACGTTTTTTAGTGATAGTATAAAAATTGTTTTGGGTGATAGTATAAAAAGATTTTGGGTGATAGTACAAAAGGTTTTTGGGTGATAGTACAAAAGGTTTGTTGGGTGAAAGTACAAAAAGTTTTTGAGTGATAGTATAAAAAATTGTTTTGGGTGATAGTACAAGATGTTTTTGGGTGATAGTATAAAACAATTTTGGGTGATAGTACAAAAAGTTTTTGGATGATAGTATAAAAAATTGTTTTGGGTGATAGTACAAAAATGTTTTTTAGGTGATGGTACAATAAAAATTTTGGTGATAGTACAAAAATTTTTTGGATGATAGTACAAAAAATTGTTTTATGTGATAGTACAAAAATGTTTTTTAGGTGATGGTACAATAAAAATTTTGGGTGATAGTACAAAAAGTTTTTGGATGATAGTACAAACAATTGTTTTAGGTGATAGTACAAAAAAATATGCTAGGTGATAGTAAAAAAAAATTGGGTGATAGTACAAAACAATTTTTGAGTGATAGTATAAAAAATTGTTTTAGGTGATGGTACAAAAAAATATGCTAGGTGATAGTACAAAAAAGTTTTTGGGTGATAGTATAAAAAATTGTTTTGGGTGATAGTACATAAATGTTTTTTAGGTGATGCTACAATAAAAATTTCGGTGATAGTACAAAAAAAATTTGAGTGATAGTATAAAAAATTGTTTTAGGTGATAGTACAAAAAAATATGCTAGGTGATAGTACAAAAAAGTTTTTGGGTGATAGTATAAAAAATTGTTTTGGGTGATGGTACAAAAATGTTTTTTAGGTGATGGTACAATAAAAATTTTGGTGATAGTACAAAACATTTTTTGGGTGATTGTAGAAAAAAGTTTTTTAGTGATAGTATAAAAATTGTTTTGGGTGATAGTACAAAAAGTTTTTGGGTGATAGTATAAAAAATTGTTTTGGGTGATAGTACAAAAATGTTTCTTAGGTGATGGTACAATAAAACTTTTGGTAATAGTACAAAAAAATGTTTTGGGTGATTGTATATCATCACTATACTACTACAGATTAATAATCACCTATATTAGCTAGCTCTTCTGATAAACATCAGATTTATCTTCAAGTCAAACCTGATCAATCGACTTATATGGAAACTCACAATGAAATATAAGCATGTGTTAACACAATCCATAATTTTCTACTAGCTCACAATCTTCTCATTAACGATCCAAATACTGAAGACATTATTATAGGTATCAGCAATAAAAATTAATCTAATAACATTAAAGATCGGAGCTGAATCAATTCAACCATCTATACATGCCAAAAATCTTGGAGTCATCTTCTTTTTTTTAAGTGTATACTTTATTTTTGTTTTAAATTGTTATAGCACTATAAAATACGCCTTACTTTATTATATTATTACTATATTATTAATTCAAACTCATAAGTTTAACAAAAAAATAGAATATCTCAAAAAGAAACAAAAAAGGAACAATAAAAAAACAGTAAAAAAACAAAAATAAACACATAAAATTGTATTTCTTTGCAAAACTAGTGATATTACAAACAAGTTTTTTGTTGATAGTACAAAACAGTTCTTTGGTGATAATATGAAAAATTGTTTTGGGTGATAGTGCAAAATAATTGGTGACCGTATAAGAAACTGTTTTGAGTAATCAGTTGGTTTGAAATTAAACATTTTAACAAATAAATCCATAGTTCTTTGGTAATGCCACATTGATAGACAATGTCAGTGAATCAAGTAAGAGTTTGAATTAGACAGTATATGTGTGTTTGCACATGTGGACGTACGTGTGCATGTATGTGCGCGTGTGTACGTGCATGTGCATGTGTGCGGGTGCATTTCAATGATTGTATAGCAAAACTTGTTCGACTTTTCAACAAGTGTTTTTAATGTTTACGAAAAACAGATGTTTTTTTATAATTTGCAAACGAAAAGTATTTTTTTCATGTTAGCAATTTGATGACGTCATTGTAAGGCTTGCTAGCAACCACTATCATACCATATAATAACAAATAAAAATATAATAATACACTTAACAGTGTAATCCTATATATACTAATATAGCACTTAAAATAATAATATAATAATACACTTAACAGTGTAACCCTATATATAATAATGTAGCACTTCACATAATAATATAATAAAACACTTAACAGTGTAACCCTATATATAATAATGTAGCACTTCAAATAATAATATAATAATACACTTAACAGTATAACCACAGATCAACTGTGGTATAACCCTATATATAATAATGTAGCACTTCAAATAATAATATAATAATACACTTAACAGTGTAACCCTATATATAATAATGTAGCACTTCAAATCATAATATAATAATACACTTAACAGTGTAACCCTATATATAATAATGTAGCACTTCACATAATAATATAATAAAACAC